>BQNB010144846.1:0-16800 GCA_026074375.1 Tanacetum coccineum
CTTGTCATATAGTCCTGGGTTTTGCATTTGCATCCTTGTCATATGGTCCTAGGTTCTAAATAAGTAACATTCATAATTTTATATGGCATAGGCAACTTAAAAAATTCACTACCTCCATACGCCCATGGATAAAAAAAGGCATTTGATACATTGTAAAATCAAAGGAGTATCATGTTAGATATGATTTTGGTCACTGTGATTGATTATGACCTTTGAAGCGACTAATAAAACATATGTGCTTGTTTAATCACCATATTCACATATTAATTGTTATATTGCAGCAAGATTGGAGGAAAGTAGGAATGGTGAGCAGTGAAGAATCAAGGATCATGTGAACATTGAGGTACATCTTATAAAATCTCAGTAAGCTCTACACATTTTAGTGTTGTTTCCGGATAGCTTAAAAAAAATTCTTACATGCAGCTGACAACTAATGTGTCTGTGTTAATTTCATTGCTTTAGATATATGAATTCCATGGCGTGAATGATCAACTGTCGGCTTGTTTTGCTCTACAACTGCAGCCAAGTGGGATTTTTAAAGCAGATTGCACATCATACCTCATTTTCAGATAGTTTATTGGCTTTGTGTTTGGATAGTTTATTGAATTTGTGTTTGAATAGCTTATTGGCGTTGTGTTTGTTGAATCCATTTGGTTTCAGATAGTAGAATGTTGTTTGTTGCAGCAATTTGTATTAATATTTATTGTATTTGTTACGAGTGAAATGAAAAGATATGCATTATGATGAAAAATGGGATTTTTTTTTGTTAGAAAATTTTGTTATAAAGAACGGCTCTTATGTGTTAACTGATCTAATTGTGATGTTAATAAGATCGGTTATAAACCGATCTATTTATGTTCCCCTTATATAGATCACCCTTGTATAGAGCGGTTCATAACCGATCTATATAAGGTGTTTCAACCGTTCTATTTAACCTTTTCTGTAGTAGTGACGCAAAAAACTGATTTCAAAACACCTAAACCGATTTCTCTCTCACAAATCTTGATATCCATTTCTTAGTTTACCATTATTATATTTTAGTCGAGTGAACATAATCTAAACTTTTTGTGGTAGACTCACATCTCTTATGTAGCATATACCAATCGACAAGAATAAAACTAAATAATCTTAAAAATCAAGTTGTGCATGTATCTCTCAAACAAAAATACCAATTAAACTTCTTTGTCGTCTCATTGCATTTTATGAGCACGTAAGCTAAAGTCATCCAAGTGAAGATTTTTTCAAGTAAACATACATCCACATGTGAAATTAAGATTTTATGTATTGGGTCAGTCTTCCTACCAGCTTGTTGATATTATGGGTATTTGAGTTCCTAGTGCTTAAGATTAGTTCTTGTACTCGCATTAATTAAGTGGTTGTTAGAGTGTAGGGTGTGGTGGCTTAAGCCACAAAACAAAAAGAAAACGGGCCTCACAGGCTGCCACATCAGCTTTTCACTCTCATTCAAAAATACCATTTCACTCATAACACACTTTCACCTCTTCATTTGGGCCTCACCACTTATTATTTTTTTTTCTTTTCAATTTTTTTCACACAAACATAATTCATTTCATTAAAATTAAAAATACAAACATAAAAAAATTAAAAATACAATACGAAATTTGAAAATTACAATAATATAAAAAACATTACATAATAAATTTAAGCTAATAAAATCGTATCCTTACGGAAAACTTTAACCACGTTTTTCTTTGTAATGTTAAGGTAATGCTCTGATGGTTTAGGAGTAAAAACAGAGACCTTAGCAAGTATCATAGCAGCTCCTACATGAATATCATTTCCATAAGTACCCACATCAACAACAACTTTCTGCATATATTCTTGTGTCGACATTAAAGCCCCATCCGGATCAAGAATAAAAACATTTTCTTTAAGCTGTTTGGCTCGTTGAACAAGACCCGCAGGACCGGGTATAATCCTAACTGGATTTGGGGTTGAGGAAGATGGTTCAAAACATGTGCTACTAGAGACCTGAACGGTACCCGCAGGACCGGGTATTATCCTAACTGGATTTGGGGTGTATGGAGATGGTTCAACACGTGCGCTACTAGACGAACGCAGAACATGTGTTAAATTGAGATCAGAATCGTCTATATCAAGACTGTATTCCCATGGATCATTTTCGTTAGTGAAATTGGGATCCATCTGGATAGTTGGATATTTGGATAGTTGGATAAGAAGTTGTGTGATATAATGAGGAGATGGTGAGGGTATTTATAACGAAAAAACTAGCCGTTTGAATTCAAAATTTGAAAATATAAAGTAATAACGATATTTAAAATACAATACTTTATTTAAAACATTAAATTAAAACAACATTACATTAACATAGGTCCTAGTTTATTAATCTGATGACTCGTAATCTGAATCAATTCTGACCCTCCCAAATGTCAAAAAGAATTCATCATCATCAGCTTGCTTTTGCCTAATCTTCTTCTCCCGTGCTTTTGCATCCATTGCTTGTTCTTCTAGTGTTTCTCTTAAGGCGTCTTCATCTAGATGTAGTTGATATAGCTCTTTCTCAGTAAGATATAAATTAGCATGTGATGATGAACAACCTACACTTTCTTGTAAGCGGTAGTAGTATTTTTCCAATAGCCAAGCTAACTTAGCATCCTTATGTTTTTCAAGTTTTGCCGTCTTTCCATACATAGAAAGATTCAGCTCGTAATCTTTATCAGAACCTTCTTTTAAAAAACTGTCGATCAAAGCACGACTCTCTTGTGAAATGTCATTACATTTCTCGTAAGCTTTTCTAAGATCGTTTTTAGCTGTGCATGAATTTTCAAATTGCAAGGCTAAATCCAGAATCGCGTTTTGACGACCGTTATCTTCGTCAATTAGTTTTTGAACCAAAGCTTCGACTTCAGAATCGGTATGTGAAAGTGAACAAGATATTTAAAAATCTTAACAAGGTATATGATATAATTTTTGTTTAGGAATAAATGTGAAATTTAGGTTAAAAGAAGTGGTATTTATAGTATAAAGATGGTATAATTTTTTTATTTTTTATTTATAAAATCCTAACGGCTAGCCGTGGCGAGAGGCTCGGTTTTTTGCTCATGGCGAGGGGCCATGGTATGGTGGCGAGCCTCGTGGCGAAGCCACGTAAGCGTGGCGAGGGCTTCTCGTCACCACACCTCTCCCTCTTAGTTTATCCGAAACACTAGGTCGAGTATCCCTAACTAGTTGTCCCTACACTTTTTTTTGAAGTTATCCCTACACTTGCTTATCATATCCTTTTATTTTATTTCAATTCTATTTTCATTTCGTAACGAATCTAATCCAAAACATTAATAATTTAAGTGCTTTTATCATATCCTTTTATTTTATTTCAATTCTATTTTTATTTCGTAACGAATCCAATCCAAAACATTAATAATTTATGTACCTTTATAAAATAAAATAAATAAAAAAACCAAAAATAGCCTCATCTCGTAAAGAAATAGGAATCCACCTTCACCTCTTTCTAATTGTGCCACTAGAGAAAGAACTTCCTCTGTGTATTTGACTATACTTTGCTGCATCAATTAGGTACACTGTCTAAATATTGAGAGTTTAACCTCACATCAAAGGATCCTATAAATGTACAACCATAAACAAACGTAAATATTTCCTAACTATCGTTGATGATCACTCAAGAGCTATGATAACATCTTATGCCAATAAAACACCACACAATCTCTTAGCTAAAATTATTGATTAAATGATTTGTTTGTCTATTAACAAAACACACTATTACACTATATAGTCCCTCATAGATTACTCTAGATGCCAGATATACAACAGGCTAGGCCTATCACTAATAACAAAGCCTAATGGCTTCTACTAAATTAATACACGTCTAACACTTCCCTGTTGTTTAAACGAGAGAGGGAGAACACTCAAACTAGTACGAAACTCCTCCAATAACGCTGACGTTAAACCCTTTGTGAAAATGTCAGCGTACTATTAACTTGATGGCACATCAAGAACACGAACCTAACCACAAGAAACCATATCACGAACAAAATGTATATCGATCTCAATGTGTTTGATACGCTGGTGCTGAACCGGATTAGCAGTTAAATACATAGCACTAACATTGTCACAATATACAATGGTGGCAGACAATAATGGTGTATGAAGCTCACGAAGAAGATTACTAAGCCAACCTATTTCGGCAAATGCATTTCAACACCTTTGTATTCAGCCTACACACTCGATCTAGAGAGAGTATGTTGCCGTTTAGGAGACACAATATAAGATTATCCCCCAAGAATACACAATAACCAAAACTAGAACGCCTAATAGCAGGAAGCCAACCCAATCTGCATCTGAATAAGCAACTAGAGAACAAGTTAAAGAAGCATAAAGTTGGAGCCCGAAGTCCAACGTGTCACGAACATAACAAAGAACTCGCTTAAGAGCGGCAAAGTGAGGCTCTCGAGGATCATGCATATGAAGACACACTTGTTTTATTGCATAAGATATATTTAGACAAGTAAATATAAGGTACTGCAAACCACCTATAAGACTACGATATAAGAGAGGATGAGAAACATGATTCCTGTCAGAACCAAGCTTGTATTCCGTGTCAAACCAAGTCCGAGTTGGGTTACATGTAGCCTTATGTGCACTGTCCAAAAGATCCATAGCATATTTCTTCTAAAAGAGGAATATGCCTTTAAAGTCACAGGTAACAGAAATCCTCAAAAAATAATTAAGTACCCCCAAATCAGTCATATCAGACTCCTTATGTAGTGATAAGATAATACGCTGGACTAAATCTGCAGAGGAAGCTATTGGTACAATATCATCAACATAGATCAACAAATATGCAACCTCAATACCACATCTATATAAAGCACGGATGAGTCACATCAACTTGACGAGAAACCAACCCGTAGGGCATAACCTGTAAAACGATGAAACCAAGCATGAGGTGCCTGTTTTAGTCCATACAACGACCTCTGCAACCGAGAAACATGATGTGGAACACGAACATCCATAAACCCCGGTGGCTAATACATATAAACAGTCTCGGAAAGATAACCATTAAGAAAGGCATTCTTGACCTCAAGCTGATGAATGGGCCAGTTTCGAGATAATGCAAAACTCAGAACAGTGCGAATAGTAGCTGGTTTAACAATCAGACTAATAGTATAATCACAATCAACACCAAGCTGTTGAGTATTGCCATTAGCCACGAGACGAGCCTTATATCTGCTCAAACAACCGTTGGCATGATATTTATTCTGAAACAACCGCATTAACATTAGGTGGTTTTGGAACAAGAATCTAAGTACTGTTTTTAATTAATGCATTATATTCATCATGCATATCATCTCACCAATTAGGATTGGATAAGGCAACAGGACGAGACTTAAGAATAGGAGAAATGTAAGAGGTATGACTATGAAAACGAGGATTGGGCTTAACTGTTCCAACTTGGGCACATGTGACCATAGGATGAGTTTGGGTGGGCGGGTTAGGAGGCGAAGTATGTTAGGTTATAGGAGAAGGGCTTGGGTTAGGAGACTGGGTGTGAGTTGGTTGGGTCGTGGGTGTTGTTGTTAGCGTAGGTATGCAGTGGGCTGGAGTAGCGAGTGGTGTTGGGTCGAGGGTTTATGGGGCCGTATGGATGTTGTGCTTTAATGAAGCAGGTTGGTGCGGAGCGGGGTTATGAATGATATGACGGGTAACAAGATATGGTGTAGGATCAAGAAAAGTAGAAGAAGGTGGGTGAGATTGTGTTATAGAACCGTACGAAAATCAAAGTTCATCAAATGTTACATGGGAAGAAAGAATGATCTTATTGGTGGAGAGGTCAAAGCATCGATACCCACGATGATAAGCGAGATATCCTAAAAATATGCAAGGAGTAGCGCGTGATGCTAGTTTGTGAGGTGAATAGAGATGTGGGTAACAAAGATAACCAAAATTACGTAAACGCGAGTCGGGTTGTTTGTTAAACAATTTTGTACAGGGTATTTCATTTTGGATGGCGGATGAGGGATGAGGGAAGTAGATTGAGTAAGTAGGCGGCCATATGTAATGCCTCGACCTAAAAGGATGGTGGAAGGTGAACATGGAAAAGAAGGGTGCGAATGACATTATTAATGATAGGTCTCATTCGTTCCAATTTTCTATTTTGTTGAGAGGTCTTTGGGCAAGAGAACCGAATTTGAATGCCATTTTTAGCAAACAAATCAAGAAGGTTGGTGTTATCAAACTCATTACGAAGGTCACATAGAAAAACCCAAGTCATCATCCTGGCCAATCCCAAGCGCTTCGCCACCACCCACAACCTCTTCAACACTAATATACTCATCAGCATTTAAGGACCCTTTAGCCTTAGGTGAAGCAAATTCACCCTGTAATGGTAGAATGACATCTATTTTCTTTTCAACGATGTGCTCTTTATATTCCTTTACAATTATCTCAAAACGAGCCTCGGTGGTACGAGCTTTGAAGAAGTCTTCTCCCAAAGTTAAAGGATTGGACCTCAAAAATTCCTAAATGTCTAGGTTCGCGAAGCGTGTTTCCGCCGCACGGGCCAATGAAAAAGCTTCGTCTAGAGTTTTGGGGTTTGACCTTAAGAGTAAACATTGTAGATCCAGTTTAAGTCCGGAGATATAAAACGACTTAAGTAAAGATTCATGGATCGTTACTCGTTTTATAAGCATCTCAAACTCCTGTTGATAATCTTCCATAGTACCCATTTGCAAAAGCTTAGATAGTGCGTATTATGCGTCGTGATCGTTGTCGTCCGATGCCATGAACAATAACTCGAAGAAGATTTTTTTTCTTTTTCTGATGAACAATAACTGGTGAATAGTAACTTCAATAAACAGTACTCGGTGAATAGTAACTTCGAGATTAAAACCCACAATCCGCAAATGTTGATCCGCGGGTGTGTTTAGTAAGGAAAAGTATTCTGTAATAGCAAATAACCATTTTTCCGAATCCTCCCCGGTAAATTTGGGAACATTCAAACGCATGGATCTTTGCAGCAACGACCCTTGATCGCCGTTACCTCCTGGTCGCCCTTAAAGCTGCCCAGACTGGCCTGCAACTCAGCCCTTAATGCCTCGAACTGCGCTTGAAACGTCGCGGCTTGCTGTTGCTGTTGTTGTGCCATCTTCTTGGCTTGATCTTGTTGTTATTTCATCCATCCCTTAATTGTTTGTTCATCCATCCGTGCAATGAAGAATTTTTAAAATCTTTTTTTCGATGAACAGTAACCCTGAATATTACCCGATTAACAGTACCGTGAATAGTACCCATGAACAGTACCGATGAACAGTACTTTTTTTATCCTTAAATCGGAAACCCTCAATGAGGTCTCTCAATGAAAGCACCAGTTGATACAACCCTTGCGGACAGTATCGAGATAGTAGCACCACTTCAAGCGTGTGCGGACTCCTTAAGAAAATAGAGAGAAGATTGAGAGATATTTTGATCTTTAATTTGATTGATTGTAATGAAAGAGTACAAAGACTATTTATAATAGTCAAATGGGCCATAGGCCTATTATGAGCTATTATGACCTTTGACTTTTGACTACAAGATAAACATTGACTTTTAACTTTCCTAACACAAGTAATTGACTTTCCTAAATAAACATGAAGACATTCTTAAACATAATAAAGTATGATAATATCCTAACCATGGGTGAGTGGTTCCGGTAGATGTCAAGGAATGGGTTGATCACCGATTGGGAGCGGTTTAGGAGAGTGTTATGAATCGTTTTGGGCCTTCCAAATATGAATATCCACAAGGCGAGTTGTCAAAATTGCTACAACTTGGTACCGTTGAGGAGTACCAAGGTGAGTTTGAAAAGCTGACGAATCAGGTTACAGATATACCAGACTCTTTGCTCATCTCCTTTTATATTTTTGGGTTTAAAATGCACTTATAGCGGGAGTTTTTTGGATCAAGACCTACTACCCTGGGCGACGTGTTTTTGATGGCACGAACTATCAAGGCTCGTTTGGATGACCAAGCAGCCCCGGTGGCGGGTACGATGGCTAAAACCTTTGGCAACCATGGTGGTGATGAATCAGAATCTTCAGGTTCGGTGACACCAACAGAGGAGGATGATCACTCATTTGCAGAAGAGGAATCATACTTATCTGGTGATCAACATTTTCTTTTAAAACAAATAATGATGGATGAGGATGAGTTGAATTTACTGCGTCTAAATTTTGTGCTGCAAGAGTTTATTTCACAAACAGACAAGTTCATTATAATTGAAGGTCAAATATTGGGTAAAACTAGTTTGGTCCATATGGATGATTTCTGTATAGATGAAGATTAGCATGGTTCGGTACGATTAATTGGTGTCGCAATCAATAGTGACGTAGCAGATTTTGGTAGCAAGGTTCCGGACGGCTGAAGTTTGGGAGTATATGAGCTTTGGAAACCGTCATTTGTGTCTCATATCAAAACTATTATGTGGTTTAAAAAAGAATCCATGCTTATTCAAAGAAGATTATGGGATCCTGATGTGTTTCAAAAGCTTTAAATTTATAATGTCTGAAAATACCAATTTTATTATAGGGAAACACACGGGTAAAAGTATAATCCACGTATATAGTATAATCTTTTTAAGTAAGACCAGGTCGTCCACGGGGATTTGAGTAGTATTCGAATAATCGGAAAGAAAATAGACTTTAACAATTTTGAAAATAACTTTTATTTTACCAGTGATAATAAAGATGACTACTCGGATAGTTGAAAATAATTTATAAGTAGTGTTAATGATTAAGATCTCGAAGATGGAACTTTAACTTATAAAAAGGATTTCTCGTCAGAAAACGTTTTCACAAATTAACTTAATTAACTCAAGACTTATACTTAGTAGACTAGACCAATCGTGTCACTCGAATGATTCAGATAACTTATTATATCAAAGCTATTTTATTTATCAATTTACGAAAGTAGATTTCTCGACACAGACGATAAAGAGGATAGACAGATCTTTAAAACCACATAGATCATAACGGGTCTTTCGACCTATACCGATATGATTATATAATCTAAGTTGATACAAAACCGATAAGATAGGATATAATAGGGTTGCAACATAAGCTTGAGATTAAAGAGATCACAATCATTAAAAACCCAAACACTTGATTCAATATCATAAACTTCGTACAACGAGTCGTGCTGAGAGAATTAGCCTCTCATGGCTAAGGAGTTCATAACATAACTTGATTCAATGAGAAACTTCATTATTGTAATAAACTAGGATGGGGTTCTTCTTTGTTTTTGGTTGTTTGATCTTGATTCTTCAAAGGGTGTGGTGTTTATCCTTGGAAAAGGGTTGTAGGAGATTTTTGTTTGTATTAGATGATTGATGAGTATGAAGGAATGATGAAATGTGTAAGAATTTGTGGCTCTATTTATAGGCTGATTTCAGGGGAGAAGTGCGGCGCATAAGATAAATTATGCGGTGTACTTGGTGATTAAATGCGAAGGTAATTTAATGTTTATTGAAGAAGTGCAGCGCACAAAAGTATTTGTACGGCGTACTTAGGGTGTTAATACAGTACTATTTATGGCTTCATTTATTCTTCTTAACCAGATAGGAAGTGCGGCGCACAATGTTGTAAGTGCGGCGTACTTGAAAAGTTAATGCGTTAATTTGACTAAGTCTTTAATTCCTTGACTTTGAGGAGAAGTACGGCGCACATAAGGTAAGTGTGACGCACTTTTGCACTTTTAGCTTGAGACTTTAACTTTTTCTTGCATCTTGATTTTCGAAGTGTAATAGTATTCGATCTTTGTCTATTTTAAGCTCGGGATGTCTTCAAGTGAACCTGCAAGTATTTCATGCTATTAAGTATCGAAAGTTCACGAGAAATGATAAAATATGAATAAATAACGCCACCGAAAACATGTATAATTAGGGCGTTATCAGATCCCGGAATCAAGAAATTTTTTTAGGCATCACCTTGAGGAAAAGGCGGTTGTGACGGAGTGAGGAATGATACACCCATGGTTAGGATATTATCATAGTTTATTATGTTTAGGAATGTCATCATGTTTATTTAGGATTGTCAACCATTTGTGTTAGGAAAATTAAAAGTCATTGTTTATCTTGTAGTCAAAAGTCAAAGGTCATAATAGCTCATAATAGGCTCATGGCCCATTTGACTATTATAAATAGTAGTCTTTGTACTCTTTCATTATTATCAATCAATCAATCAAATTAAAGATCGAAATATCTCTCAATCTTCTCTCTATTTTCTTAAGGAGCCCGCACACGTTTGAAGTGGTGCTACTATCCCGATACTGTCCGCAAAGGTCGTATCATAAACATGTATTATAAACAGTACATAAATTGTTTGAATGCGAGTTAAGATGAGAAGAAGTATCTGTATTAATGTTCCACGTTGGGTGTTGTAATGGCATAGTGTTAAACGCATTAGGAAGCGATGCCTCTTGAGTGGGAGCGGGACCTAGTAAACCTCGTATACCTGCTGACGGAATAGCATAATAAGCTACTGGTTGTTTTTTTTTTGTCTCACGTGTGTTTTTTTCTGTTGCAAACATGACAAGGCCCAAGGGATCAAATGGGCTGGCCTGCTACTATTAGAGATCCTATTGTGACTAGAATTAATGGACGTGACACAATTAGTGGGACATGATCATACGGTATAGACATGATTTTTAGCCATGAACGAGTGGGAACAACCCGCGCGTTGCGGCGGGGTGATTTGTAGCTGATGCGTATTATTTTTTTTAGATTATAATTTTTTTGTTTCGTAATTTTAATGATATTTTATTATGCATTTGTTTTTCTAATATTTATATATTTGTTATTGTTACATTTTTTTTATTGCTAAAAGTTGCACCGTTTTAATTTTTTTATTAATTCTACCTTCGTTTAAAGCCGTAAGCCTTCTATTATGTATCTATCCTATTTTTGCCTTCTAAAATAACTAATTATTTAGACTTAAGCTTAAAATTTGGTCAAGCCTATGATAAGGTCTGCATCATGACTGATCCTTTGAGTAATTAAAAATTTATAACATGTAGATTACAATAAATTATGAGAGTGAAGGTGTTATTTCTTTTCCCTTTTTATGAGGTGCAATCAACTAATTATATAACTTTACTAATCATATTCAACACACTACAAATCATTAACATAAGATTTAGAGTAGAAACAATCAAACAAACATCTAAAATCATCCCTCTGGACCCCTATATATTCGGTCCTTCCTTTATATGGGATGTCTCAAATATTAAATAGAAAACGACAAAAAATGAACGTACTTTATAGTATATAGGAGAATATTATTCGCATACAAACACATTTGTATATTTCGGTTTGTTGTGTAAATAGCTGGACAACACAATTGAGCCAAAGTGAGCCCAGTAAGTGAACATTGCTATTTTGTCCTCATCCATGATGAGTTTTAGGATATAGGTAAATGAAGTGATTTATGGTTAGAATAAAAGTAAAAAAATATATATATGGTATGTGAGAACTGAGAAGATAGAGGAAGGAGGGATGAATGAGATCCAAAAATATTGATTAAATGATTTGCTTGTCCATTAACGAAACACACCACTACATTATATAATCTCTCATAGATTATTCTCGACGCAAGATATAGAACGGGTTAAGCTTATCACTAATAACAAAGCTCAAAAGCTTCTAATAAAATAATACACGTCTAAAAGAGAAGCAATTTCAAATCAAAATCAAAACCATTAAAAGTGACAATGGTATTGAGTTTCTCAATTCTAAACTCAAAGACTTTCCAACATCATGGAATCACTTATTAAACCTCATGTCCAAACACTCCTCAACAAAATGCTATGGTCGAAAGAAAACACAAACAACTATTTGAAATAGCTAGAGCACTTAAATTCCAAGCAGATTTTCCAAGCAAAGATCTCCATTGCTTGTGATCAAGCTCTCCAGCCTTTTTATGTTAATTGTTCACATCGTGAGGAATCAAAAAGCGAAAGACTATTGTGAATATGAAGACATGGAAATAACTAAGGAGCAAAAAACGCCCATGTAAAACATAAAAGTTGTGAAAAACCCTATTTATTAAAGGGTTAAGTCCATTAATTAAAAAAGTACTTTTCAAAATTTACACATCTAGTAAACACATTTGTTTTATTACTAATATAGCCATATTAACTTGTTGTTTTGGGACAATTATACTAATATGACCGAAATAATATTCACGTCATTAAAATTATTACACGTCATTTTTGTTTTGTTTTCTTTTTTACATCCGGATAATCAATAAGTGACCATTTTTTTTCTTTGGTTTTCTTATTTCCTTATCTTTGTTCTTCAACCGACATTACTAAACCATTTCGATAAACATATATACCTTATCACAGATCCTCATTTTACTCTCTCTCTCTCTCACACAAAATCAACATCCTCATTTTCCTTTTTTTTATAAATCATCAACACCCTACCCAGTTTTAATAGTCAACCCCGTTTTATAAATCATCAACCACCATAGCCGAAAAACGGCATCATCAACACCACTGAAACCACCACCCTACCCCGTTTTTCTATTTTTTTAAAATCACCACACCCCAACCCTTTTTCTTTTTTTTCTTCTAAGCAAAACAACATGAAGATGATGAGAATCGGCATGAGGTGAGTTATTTTGCATACTAGTTTCTCTCTGCATACCAAGGGACAAATCTTGACCATCCATTTCATTAGATTAAAAAGACATGATTTAAGATTAAAAAAAACATGGAGGGACCAAAAGTGTAAATTTACTAAAACTCACACTACCACTCCCTCATTATTTGTAGTGTTGGCAAATCTTGCCCAAATTGCAATTAATTGATTTTTTTGACATTTTGTACGTATTTTTACGTTTCTTTACGTTTTTTACGTTCTTATACGTTTTTATACGTTTTCGTCTGTTTTTTTACGTTTTCGTCCGTTTTTTAACGTTTTCGTCTTTTTTTACGTTTTCGTTTGTTTTTTTACGTTTTCGTCTTTTTTTACGTTTTCGTCCGTTTTTTAACGTTTTCGTCAGTTATTTTACGTTTTCGTCTGTTTTTTTACGTTTTCGTTTGTTTTTTTACGTTTTCGTCTTTTTGTTTTCGTCAGTTATTTCACGTTTTCGTCTTTTTTATACGTTTCATCCGTTTTTTACGTTTTCGTCAGTTTTTTACGTTTTCGTCAGTTTTTTTACGTTTCGTTCGTTTTTTTACGTTTTCGTCAGTTTTTTACGTTTTCGTCAGTTTTTTACGTGTTCGTCTAATTTTTTACATTTTCGTCCGTTTTTTTATGTTTTCGTCTGTTTTTTTTACGTTTTCGGCTGTTTTTTACGTTTTCGTCTTTTTTTTACGTTTTCGTTTGTTTTTTACGTTTTCGTCCATTTTTTTACATTTTCGTCCGTTTTTTAACGTTTTCGTCAGTTATTTTACGTTTTCGTCTGTTTTTTTACGTTTTCGTTCGTTTTTTTACGTTTTCGTCAGTTATTTTACGTTTTCGTCTGTTTTTTTACGTTTCATCCGTTATTTTACGTCTTCGCCAGTTTTTTTACGTTTTCGTCCGTTTTTTTAACGTTTTCGTCAGTTATTTCACGTTTTCGTCTTTTTTTTACGTTTCATCCGTTTTTTTACGTTTTTGTCAGTTTTTTTACGTTTCGTCCGTTTTTTTACGTTTCGTCCGTTTTTTTACGTTTTCGTCAGTTTTTTACGTTTTCATCAGTTTTTTACGTGTTCGTCTAATTTTTTACATTTTCGTCCGTTTTTTTATGTTTTCGTCTGTTTTTTTACGTTTTCGTCTGTTTTTTACGTTTTCGTTTGTTTTTTTACGTTTTCGTCCATTTTTTTACGTTTTCGTCCGTTTTTTACGTTTTCATCTTTTTTTACGTTTCCTCCGTTTTTTACGTTTTTGTCTGTTTTTTTACGTTTTTTGACATTTTCTTACGTTTTTTTACATTTTCATACGTTTTCGTCCGATTTCGCACGTTTTCGTCCGATTTCGCACGTTTTTCGTCTTTTCACACGTTTTCGCACGTTTTCGCACGCTTTCGTCCGCATTCGCGCATTTCGTAGGCTTTCCCCCTTTTCGGTCAGCTTTCCCCGCTTTTTCGTCAGCTCTCCGCTTTTTCGTTAGATCACGCTCGTTTTCCCCGCGTCTCGCCCCATTTTCGCCAACTCTCGCACGTTTATGCCAGCTCTCGCGCTTTTTCGCAAGCTCTCGCGCGTTTTCGTCAGCCTTTCCGAACGCTATCCCCGTTTTCCCGTACGCTTTCAGCCCATATTCCACGCTTTCGCCCTTTTTTTGCACGCTTCTCGTCTATTTTCGCACGATTTCTTACATTTTCGCATGATTCCGTCTGTTTTTGTACTTTTCGTCTGTTCTCGCACTTTTCACACGCTTTTCTTTTGTTATTCGCACGTTCTCGTCCGTTTTCATATGTTTTAGTCCGTTTTGGGTCGTTTCAGACTATCCATTCCGTTTCAATATGTTTCAGTCTGTTTTCTTACGTTTTCGTCGGTTTTTGTCTGTTTTCGCACATTTTTGTCTATTTTCGTCCGTTTTCGCACGTTTTTGTCCGTTTTCAGATGGTTTCTTCCGTTTCATACGTTATCTATCACTGATATTATGCCAAAAACCTTAAAACCCTAACCATTAAACCCTAACCACTAAACCCTATACCAAAAACCCTAAACCCATAACCACTAGGTATAATATCTCAAGTGGTATATACATAAACCTTAAAATCTATAACAAAAACTCTAAACACCTAACCACTAAACCATATACCAAAACCCTAAACCCCTAACTACTAGGTATAATAAAACTAAACCCCCTCCCTAACCACTAAACACTATACCAAAAACCCTAAACCCCTAACTACTAAACCATATACCAAAAACCCTAAACCCCTAACCACTAAGTATAATATCACAAATGATATATACATAAACTTTAAAATATATGCGAAAAACTCTAAACCCCTAACCACTAAACCTATACAAAAAACGCTAAACCACTAACTACTAGGTATAATATCACAAGTGATATATACATAAACTTTAAAATATATACCAAAAACCCTAAACCTCTAACCACTAAACCCTATACCAAAAACCCTAAACCTCTAACCACTAGGTATAATATCACAAGTGATATATACATAAACTTTAAAACCTATACCAAAAACCCTAAACCTCTAACCACCAAACCTTATACCAAAAACCCTAAACCGCTATACACTAAACTTTATACCAAAACCCTAAACCACTAACCGCTAAATCCTATACTAAAAAAACTAAACCCCCTCCCTAACCACTAAACACTATACCAAAAACCCTAAACCCCTAACTACTAAACCATATACCAAAAACCCTGAACCCCTAACCACTAGGTATAATATCACAAGTGATATATACATAAACTTTAAAATATATGCCAAAAACTTTAAACCCTCTCTAGAATGTTCCCTATGGCCGGCCAACTCATAGGACAACCATAGCATTCTAGTCTAGTCGTTTTAATGTCCAAACAGTTTACGTAGAAGCATAACATGAAGTATTTTAAACGTGCTCTAAATGTTTAAACGTGCGTACCCCCAATAGGCTCACACACTTCTAGTCGTACTCGGCTAGTTCAACTCACATAATCCAACGGCCGTCTCACGAGTAAAAAGCAAGAAAGGATTAAAGGTTCTTTGTTCTGGCAAAGATGGGAATTATTCAAATTCAACATCAAATGTCGTTTACAAGGAAGTATTAGTTCGTATTTGAATAGTTTAAACTATTTCCTATGTCAAGCATAGGCGCATTTTCATGCATTCTTGTATATGGAATCATATCTTTCGAATTGGAAGTATAACATTTCATTTTATATTATATGTACAAATTATAATTTGTTTTATACTTTGCATATACATAAACAAAACATACACGTAAGATTTAATATGTATTATAATGAAGCTAACCAGCCCATCAGGCTGGTTATGAAGCTAGTAGTTGAATAAGGGAAAAGTTTTGCCCCCACACTAATTCTATTCTTTCTAATTACGTTGGTATATATAAAGTTGAAAACCATAAATAAATATGGTAATAAAACATAAACACGCTAAGAAAACCTCCGAATGTGGTTACATCGATAAGGAAGCCGCAACCATGAACGTTACAAATATCCTACATATAACGATGACGACCAAGAATTCAGCTATGCCAACAAGCTATTAAACTTGTTCCTCTATTTCACAGTATCTAAAACATTCTTCTTTGTTCCACATACTAAGTTCCTTTATAGAGAAGCCTTGATCATCGAACTTCATTTGAATCTATTTTAAAACATATTTTACTTGTTTTTCTCTTTTCTTTTTTCCCTTTTGGCTCAGCTCCCTTGACCACACCGCTCATGTAATCAAAGCTACGAATCATGTGCTTCATCCACCCACTAATTTTTATGGGTTTAGTTTGTTCCTTTAGTTGTTGGCCTCATGGCTAAAGTAAAAATTCGAGACAAGGGTTTGAACCTCACGCCCTCGGATACCATTACGATGATGGCTAGTAAGCTAACCTTCCACCCTACATAAGTCTTTTTGTTATCAGAAGTGGGAATATGAGGTTCGTTGAGGATCTTTTCGATCTCGTCTTTTAGTTAATTATAGCCGACATTCAAACCCACTAAACCATCCAAAGTGTTTAGTGGGTTTAGATGTCGGCTATAATGAACTAAAAGACGCGATCGAAAAGATCCTCAACGAACCTCATATTCCCACTCCGGATAACAATAGGACGTATGAAGGGTGGAAGGTTAGCTTA
>BQNB010144847.1:0-16800 GCA_026074375.1 Tanacetum coccineum
GAAGTGGTATACGAACTATAACTTCCTGAGCTTTGGCTTGGCTTGTGCTTGCTTGAAGAGGCTTTGGCTTGTGATATAAAAGCCACATTTTCAGATGCCTGGGAAGAAGATGATGTCTTTTGGATGTCTTGTTCAAAGACACTCAGATTATTATATAAGTCATCTATTGACAGTGTGTCAATATTCTTCTTCGTTCTCATTGTCATGGCTAGACTATCCCATGCAGGAGGAAGGGACCTCAAAAACTTGTGATTTGCATCTTCATCTGACACACCAGCACCAAGGGCTTCTAACTGTGATAGGAGTTTTTGGAACCTATCATACCCTTTCTCTAAGCTTTCCTTAGACGAGATAGTAAATGCCTCAAACTGTTGTTTCAAAACAGCTTTTTGCATTTTCTTAGAGTTGGCATTACCACCAAACCTTGTCTTGATGGCTGCCCAGATCTCTTTGGCATCATCCATGCCATGAAAACGTCTGAGATGATCTTTTGGAACAGCCATTAGCAACAGAGTTCTCGCTTTCCTTTCTTTCTCATCAGCAAACTGTTCTTCCTGTGTGGTTGGAGGAAGAACCCTGTATACACCATCCTTACCTTTGGTGACTCGCTTCTTTGAGTTCCCATTCTGAATCACTTTCCAGACCTCATTATCTATATACTCAAGATAATGTTCCATCTCCATCGCCCACGTATCATAATCATCCTTTTGAAGAACGGGCAGTTTGATGTTTGAAAGTGTATTTGTGGTGATTATTTGTGGTGGTTTAGCAAGAGCATCTCCTTTGTTGGATGCTGGAACAGATCCAGCCAAAGATGCATCATCATGAAAAGAAAGTTCCTCATCATCATGAAGAGAAAAATCATCGTGTGCAGACATGATTATTTGATTTTGGTGGAATAAAAGGTTTTGATCTATGTTTAATCTTATGTAAAGTCCCCTTGGTGGCTCTGATACCACTTGAAGGTCCTTATCAACAGGATCTCGATGAGCCTTAAACGACTTATAGTCCTTTGAATAAATCCAAAGATACTATGAGAGACAATAACCATGAATACAAATATTGACGCGGAATATCAATATCTATACCAAGATGAACACAAGAACAATTACTAAAATTTGCTATAACTATTACTATTTGATTGTAAATGCTAAATCAACTCATATGTTTACAATACTATTCTATGTTCCTTTTATAGACTTAAGGAACCCTAACCGCGTTAAGAGATAATACTTATCTCTTCCTAGATTAACGCTAAAAGATAACTATTACAAACAGACTTAACTGTCTGGACAAACAGTATTAACTTTAATACTGTCAGACTTAAGTTAATGCTGGCAGACTTAACTTGCTCTACCAGACTTAAGTCATATACTAACAGTACTAACTATTACTCTATCAGTACTAACTATAACTAACAGACTTAACTTTAATACTAACAGTATTAAGTCTGTTTACAATATTTTCCTAACAATCCTCCCCTAACTTGATCTTCATTCATGAACTTCAAGTTTCTTTGTACTTTGGCTTCACTGTGGGCTTTAGAGGATTGTCTTGAACTTCTATCTTCAAAATAGTATGTCTTTAAGTCTTCAAATCTTGACAGCAACTAGTCTTTAACTCTTGTATCAGCAACCTTGACAATTTTGTACATCAAATCATAAAGTTTCAGTCTATTCTCATCACTTCCAGGTGTGTTAACTCCTGTGAGAGGTGAATCATTGAAAATTTTAAATGGATTTGATGTCTCTTTACCAGTTAGCCATTAACTCTGGAGTAGTCAGTTCTTTGGCCACCAGAAAGGTGTATGTCCATGGTCAACTGAAAACCATTTCAACTCTCAGTACTTGAAACATTGGTGAGTTGAATACCATATGGTTTTTGGCAAACCATTACAGCCATCAACGGATTTGATATGCCTTTACCTGTAGCCGTTTGCTCAGGGCTAGTCATGCTTTAGTATAAATACTATGGTGCATAGAATACCATACAATTTTTGGTAAATTGTCAACCATAGAACGGATTTGATAGGTCTTTACCAAGCAGCCGTTTGCTCTTGGACTAGTTAGTTCTTATGTCTGTTACAAAGTATACACAAGCCTTCGTATGAATATAAAGTAATTCATACCCAAAGAAGTATTTCCAGTTGAGAAGGTCAAGTTTTCTTTGACGAAATACTGCATTTAAATTGAGGACCGGGTTGCTGTCTGAAATAACAGCAAGCCATTGACATGTTTTGAAAACATTTATAACTTCTACTCGAAATTCATTTACAGCACCGTGTCATTATTGAATGACACTTCTAAGGCCGTAAATGTTATCGATTTTCAGAAGACATGTCAGAATTACATATTTTTGGATTTTTGGATTTTATATTTTTCTATTTGGTTTTATGGTTTTATGATTTTGTATTTTCTTTTTAAAATTTTTTATAAGAAATGCAAATTTTTTGAGTTTTTATTATTTTCTTATTTACATTAAGTACATAGGATATGTAAGATTTACCACCATTACTCTATCCTTTCTCACCAGACTTTTAAGTTTAGGGAGACTTCCTTTCATTCCAAGCTTTTCTATCAAGAAGTTCAATCTTTCTCGAGGCAAAGCTTTGGTGAATATGTTTGCTAGCTGATATTCTGTTCTGACGAAGTAGAGTTCCACCACTCCATTTTCTACTTGCTCCTTAATAACATGGTATCTCACATCTATATGCTTTGATCTTGATTTGAACATGTTTCAACATAAAGCATTGCACTACAGAGATCTATTAAATTTAAGCCCATAGTCTGTTAGTTGTGATCTCATCCATAAGATTGGAGCACAACACCCAGATAAAGTAATATATTCAACCTCTGTACTAGAGATAGCAGTGCTCTTTTTCTTTTTGGATGACCAACTGACAAGTTTATCCCCCTAAAATTATGCACTTCCAGATGTGTTGCTTCTAGTATCTTGACACCCAGCGTGGTCTGCATCTGCATATGCTGTTAGAGTAATGCAGGAATCTTTCGAATACCAAAGACCCATATCACTGGTTCATTTCAAGTATTGAAATGTTGGGATTAAAAGCTTCTTGATAAGTTAAGAATGCTCAGTTAGTGTTGCTGGTACAAAGTTACAACTGCTCAAGGATTAAGACTGCTGAAAAGATAAAGATTGATTGGAGATCAAGAATACTTAACACGAATGCTGTCGGAAGGCAACTTCTAAACCTCCATCACAAAACTGTCCTACCGAGAAAAGGTTGTGCTTGAGTCCTTCAACAATAAAACTTTTGATTAAAAGAAAACAAAGAGTTGCTACAAACCCTTAAGATGAAAAGTAAAATGGAGTAGCTTTATTGTCTTTCGAGCTAGTCTTTTATCTTGAATCTTCGAGTGACCGAAGCTTCTTTGTTCGGGTCCATTTATGTGAACCTAACAATGATCTTATTCATTATTGTTTCATTGAAATTCTTCTTAGTATCATTGACTAGATTCCGCATAGTCTTTGATATTCACAATCAAAGTTTCTGTCATAGTTGTTTGGGATTTATTCAATACAACTTAGCCTTATACAAGCTAAGAAAGATCTATTCTATTGGGATCAATAAGTGGTATCAGAGCTTGTGAGAAGCTTTGAATAAGAAGAATCTTTACTACACACAAGGTCTACTTTTTCAAGAAGCAATGGATTCTCAATCTACTTAAACCATCAAGCTACCCATACTCTAACCTGATGAGTATGATCTCAAGAAGATGAGGATGGAGCAGTACCTACAGTGCATTGATTATACTCTATGGGAGATCATAGAAAATGGTAATGCACCTATAGTAACAAAAACAGTTGATGGTAAGGAGACTGTTATCCCTCCTACAAGTGTTGAAGAGAAGGCATAAAAAGGGCAGAGTTAAAGGCTAGAAGCACTTTATTGATGGCATTACCTAATGAGAATCAATTAAAGTTTAACTCATACAAGGATGCTAAGTCACTGATGCAGGCAATAGAGAACAGATTTGGAGGTAATGCTGCTACAAAGAAAACTCAGAAAAATCTTTTGAAGCAGCAATATGAAAACTTTGCTGCATCCAGCATAGAAGTGATTGAGCAAACCTATGAAAGGCTTCAAAAGCTAATTAGTCAACTGGAGATGCACGGTGAAGTTATCCCTCAAGAAGACATCAATCAAAAGTTCTTGAGAAGTCTGTCATAAGAATGGACTATGCATACTATTGTGTGGAGGAACAAACCAGAGATTGAGACATTGAGTTTGGATGACCTCTTCAACAACCTGAAGGCTTGTGAATCAGAAGTAAAGGGGACATCTAACTCAACCACAAACTCACACAATGTAGCCTTTTTGTCCACTAGCAGCACTAACAGTGCAACTAGAGTAGTTAATACTGCTCAGGGTATTAATACTGCAAGCCACTCAGGGAGCTGCTGACTAGCTCAAAAACTGCTAAAATTTTTGAGATATGCAATGCTTATTCCTTCTTGCTAGTCCAAATAAGTATTTCATCACAGCTTGAAAATAGAAGAGCTTCAATAAATTATCCTGATGATCTAGAAGAGATGGACTCGAGGTGGAACATTGATATGCTAACTATGAGAGCAAAAAGATTCCTGAAGAATACTAGAAGGAAGCTGGACATGACCAACAAAGAAAGAATTGGGTTTGACAAGTCCAAGGTAGAACGTTTCAACTGTCAAAAGAAAGGACACTTTGCAAGGGAATTGCAGGCACCCAGGAATCAAGCACAGCTGGAACAAGAAGCCTACAAGAGGACAGTGCCAGTTGAGAAACAACTTCAAATGCCTTAGTGTCTCAGTGTGATGGCTTTGGCTATGATTGGAGTGACCAAGCAGAAGAAGGTCCAACCATTTTTGCTCTCATGGCTTATTCTTCATCAAGTTTAAGTTCTTCTACAAACTCTGAGGTATCTAATGACTTAAATTGTTGTTCATTTTGTTTAGAATGTGTAAAAAATCTAAACAAAATGAACAATTAATTAAAGATTTAAGAACAGCTAGGGTAAGTGTTGTCTCCTATAAAACTGGTTTAGAATCTGTAGAAGCTAGACTGTTAGCTATAAGAAAAAAGGTGAGACTATGATGAGAAGATATCAAAACTCTAAAACTGCAATCTAATTAAGAGATTTAGATATTACAATAAGAGCTTAAAAGGAATTGGATTGGTTACAAAAGAAAAGATGAGGTTAACTTAACTGTACAAAAATTTGAAAATTTCACATCCAAAAAGCCTCAGTGAACTTCTAACAGACAGATAATGGATACGTGTAAAACAGATTAAAGTGTGGTATAATGTTTGTCCACACCCTCCTATACTAGATTTTATGCCCACATAAGGCACTGATGTAGTTTATCCTAGTCTAATGATTTTTGTGTTGATATGAATGAGTCCTGCTATGAGTCTGTAGTTTGAAAAGCCCTACTATTGAGACTAATAAACCTAAACAGCTAGGAAAGAAATGGAGCCCAATTATTAAGATTGGTGTGCTGAAAGTGAGATGAAGGTGTGGCCTAAATTAAAAGTGTTTGAATGTTTAACAAACCTAGTTTTGATAAGATACACTTTGTTAAGTCTACTAAGCAAGTAAAATCTCCTAGGAACACATCAGTTGATAAAAATAGGCAAAATACACCTAGTCCTAGAGGAAACAAAAGAAATTGGAATCAGCAGATGTCTCAAAAATTAGGGAATGATTTTGAGATGTTCAACAAAGCTTGTCATGTGTGTGGTAGTTTTGAACATTTGAGGAAAGATTGCAATAACTGGTATAATAATCAAAGGTTTGAAAAACTAGTTTAACCAATGTTCAAAGGGTGAACAAACAAAATTTCTCTAAATTAACCTCACTCTTGTCCAGAACAGTAACATGGTTCCAAAACAGTCCTTAACTAGGTCCTGCTCAAGTTCACTTAATGCTGCTAGAAACCAGATAATACTGATTTCAAAACCAAGAACAGGGTGAATAATGAAAGGGACCCATGAAAAATGTTATTAAAAAATGCTTAATCACCTGCTAGAAGGCCTTTTAAAACAAATAATACACAATAACAGTAATTTAAATAAGAGTAATACGTTAATGATAAAAATAGCTAATCGCTGCTAGGCCAAATGCAGTAATTAATACTGCTTGGCCAAAAGCAGTTCTTAGTGCTGTTAAGGGAAACAAGGGAAATGATGTTAAGGCCTCAGCATGTTGAGTTTGGAGACCAAAACATATGTCTCCAGAAACAATGGTGCATCAATGTCCTTTTAAAAATTGACAGTTGAGGCACAAGGCAAGTTCCAGGTCTGTAATGGCTTGGGTCCCCAAAAGAACTAAATTTTTTTACCATTATGTGCAGGCAATCCACAACAGAATTGAAGATAAAGGAGATTGAACAGTGATCTCTAGGCACATGACAAGAAAACAGATCCTATCTACAGGTTATAAAGAAAATGATTGAGGATTTGTTGCCTGGAGGAAATTCAAGTGGAAAAGTACTGAGAAAGGTAAATAAGACTGTACATTGAATATTAAAGATGTGTACTTTGTAAAGGAACTAAGTTAACCTTTTCAGTAGTCTCACAATGTGTGACAAAAAATAGTGTTCTATTACTGATACTTCATGTGTTGTTCGTTCTCCAGGCTATAAGCTAACCGATGAAAGTCATTTTTTGCTTAAAGTTCCTAGAAAGATAACAAGTACAGATATTGATTTAAGAAATATTAGTTCCATAAGAGTCCTAACTAGTCTCTTTGCAAAAGCCACACTAGATGAATCTAATCTTTGCATAGAGGCTTGACATGTAAATTTCAAAAACAATGCATAACTGGTAAAGGGAAACCTTGTAAGAGGTTTACCTTCAAAACATTTTGAAATTAATCGAACTTGTGCTGCTTGCCAGAAGGGAAAGCAACACAGAGCTTCTTGTAAGTCCAAAACTGTCAGTTCAATCAGCCAACCATTACAAATGTTGCACATGGACTTATTTGGCCTAACATTTGTAAAGAGTTTAATGAAAAAGATGTACTACCTAGTTTGTCACAATATTTTAGTAGGTTTAGTTGGGTTTTCTTTTTAGCCACTAAGGATGAAACTTCTAAAATCCTTAAAACATTTATAACAGGCATAGAAAATCTAATAGACCTTAAGGTGAAAGTGATTAGATGTGACAATGGGACTGAATTCAAGAATAAGATCATGAATCAGTTTTGTGAAATGAAGGGTATTAAGAGGGAATTTAGTGTTGCTAGGACTCCACAACAAAATAGAGTAGCAGAAAGGAAAAATAGGATACTAATAGAGGCTGCTAGGACTATGCTAGCTGATTCAAAATTGCCAACAACTTTCTAGGATGAAGCAGTTAATACTACTTGTTATGTCCAATATAAGGTGTTAGTTATCAAGCCTCACAACAAGACTCCTTATACTTTTTCTAGATAGAAAACCTGCCTTAAATTTCATGAGACCATTCCTGTTACAATCCTTAATACCATAGATCACCTAGGTAAATTTGATGGAAAGGCTGATGAAGGATTCTTTGTAGGATACTCTACCAATAACAAAGCATTCAGAGTATTCAACAATAGAACTAGGATAGTAGAAGAGAACCTGCATGTTCAATTTAGTGAGAATACACCTAATATTGCAGGAAGTGGACCAAATTGGCTTTTTGATATAGATGCACTAACAAAATCTATGAACTATAAGCCAGTTGTTGCAGGGAATCAATCTAATGGTAGTACAGGTACAAAAGCATGTGATAATACAGGTAAAGCTAGAATGGAGACAATACCTGGCAAAGATTACATACTTCTACCATTATCCATTCAAGGTCCACCATTCTCTTATAATTCAAAGGATTCTTCTAATGCTGGATTCAAACCATCAGGGGAGGAGGAAAAGAAGGATGCTGAAGATCCAGGGAATAAAAGTGGAAATCCAACTGAAGGGAAAGATAGCGAGGTTCCAAGTACAGAGGAATCCAAGAATAGAATCAAGAGAGGATGGATAATATTAACAGCACTAACAATATTAATACTGCTAATGATGGAAACAACACTAACAATGTTAATGTTGTTAATTCAACTGTTAATGCTGTTACTCAAAAAAAAAAGAAAAAAAAAAAAAAAAAAAGAAAAAAAAAAAAAAAAAAAAAAAAAAAAAAAGAAAAAAACAAAAAAAAAAAAAAATAAAAAAAAAAAAAAAATAAAAAGCAAAAAAAAAAAGAAGTTAATGTTGTTGATCCAAAAACAAGCATTGAACTCCACAGAATCCAAAAATGCCTGAATTACAAGATATTGTTTATTCAGGATGAAGCCGAGAAGACTGTTGGTGTAAGGCAGACATGAATAATTTAGATACATTTATTGCCTGTCAGTCCTATTCCAACCTACAAGAATACACAAGATCTTCCATTGAACAAATCATTGGAGACAAAGATTCAGACACCTCAAACCAAAGGATTGACAAAAAGTGTGACTGAAACAAGCTAAGTTATAGTTCAGAACAACAGAGGACTAACCAAAAGACTGTCAAATGTCTTTGCATGTTTCTTATCACAAAAGATCCAAGAAGGTAATTAACGCTTAAAAGATCCAAGCTGAATAAACTTATGCAAGAGGGCTCTGGAGTTCAATACAACAAGTTTTGGACCTTGATGATTACCTTAAGGCAAAAGGGAAATTGACTAAAATGGGTACCGGAAACCATGAAAGATGGAATAAGAGGCATTGTGATTAAGAATAAAGCAAGATTGGTTACACAAGGATACACACAAGAGGAAGGAATTGATTATGATTAGTTTTTTGCTTCTGTTGCTAGAATTGAAGCAATTAGGCTATTCCTAGCCTATGCCTCATTTAAAGACTTTGTGGTGTATCAGATGGATGTCAAGAGTTCTTTATCTGTATGGAAAGATTGAAAGGTAGCTATCGTTTGTCAACCTCCAGATTTGAAGATCCAAGACTTCCCTGACAGAGTATACAAAAGTAGGAAAAGGCACTTTATGGATTTGCATTAACTCCCAGAGCTTGGTATGAAATCCTTTGTCAAGCTTAATTGTTGGACAGTAGGTTTCAGAGAGGAAAGATTGCAAAACTTTATTTAACAAAAAGACAAACAAAGTGATATTCCTGTATTGTCAAGTATATGTTAGATGGATATCATTTTTAGCTCTACAAAGAGTCATTATGCACTGACAATTGAGATAGATGATGGCATAAGAATTCAATGAGTTTTATGGCTGAACTCACATTCTTCCTATGACTGCAAGTGAAGCAGAAGAAAGATGGGATTTTTATAAGCCAAGACAAGTATGTGACTGAGATTTTGAAGAAATTTGGCTTTAGTGATGTCAACACAACAAGCACATCCATGAAAACCCATAAGCCTTTGCTCAAAGATGCAGATGGTGAAGATGTAAATGAACACTTGTATAGATCCATGGTTAGATCATTGATGTATCTAACTTCTTCAAGGTCTGATATTATGTTTGCAGTATATGCTTGTGTAAGATTCCAAGTCAATCCTAAAAATTCACATCTTCATGCTATGAAAAGGATCTTTAGATACTTAAAAGGTCAACCTAAATTAGGCTTTTGGTATCCCAAGGATTCACCTTTTGATTTGGTGGCATATACTGACAGTGACTATGCAGGAGCAAGCTTAGATAGGAAGTCCACAACAGGAGGTTGTCAATTCCTAGGGTGTAGATTGATTTCATGGCAATGCAAGAAGCAGAGTGTGGTTGCTAATTCATAACCTAAGCTAGTAATAGTTGCTTCCAACTGCTGTGGACAGTGCTTTGATCCAAAATCAATTGCTGGATTATGGATATAACCTATACTGACTAAGAATCATATTGAATAATGAAGAGTACTATTTTATTTTGCATAGTGAAGAACCCTATTTTCAACTCAAAGATAAAGCACATTGAGATTAGGCATCACTTTATCAGAGATTCTAATGAGAAGAAGCTTATTCAGATGATCAAGATTCACACAGATCAGAATGTTGCAAATTTGCTCACAAAAGCATTTGATGTTAGCAGATTAAAATATCTGATTGCAAGTATTGGAATGATTAACCTCTGAAGTATTGATTAAGGGGAGGCTAATTGTGTTCATATGCAGCGGAATATACACAAATGATGATTAAAAAGGAATGCAAAAGCTGCTAAGGATGTAAATTTGAGTTATGCAGGTAACTACAGTTTCTGTTTTAAGTATATATTAGTGCTGCTATTATACTTACTGGCTGCTAAGTAATACGTTTAGTTATACTTAATACTGTTAAGTATAATTAATACTGTGAGAATTGAGAGGAATCAAAAACAGACAGAGAGAATTATGAGCAAAAAGAATTAAGAGAAATAAAAAACAGACAAAGAGAAATGTGAGCAAAAAGAATTGAGAGAAATCAAAAACAGACAGAGAGAATTGTGAGTAAAAAGAAATGAGAGAAATCAAAAACAGAAAGAGAGACGTGTGAAACAAAAATAGAAAGAGTAACTTTGTGAGCTAAAAGAATTGAGAGATATAGTGAGAATAAAAACAGAAAGAGAGCTGTGAGATATAAAAACATATAGAGTGAATTGGTGAGAAAAAGAATTGAGAGATATAGTGAGAATAAAAACAGAAAGAGAGCCGTGAGATATAAAAACAGATAGAGTGAATTGGTGAGAAAAAGAATTGAGAGATATAGTGAGAATAAAAACAGAAAGAGAGCTTGTGAGAATCAAAATTGATGATGGAAATGCTTTTTGGAACGAAATTAGAGTTAATGCTGGTGACTCAAAGTTAATGCTGCTAGGCATACACTTACTACTGCCAGTGTTCGTTACTGTTGTTAGGCATAAACTTACTATTGCTGGTTAAGTTAATACTGCCAGGCATAACTTACTACTGCTGGGTTAGTTAATGCAGTTAGGCTTAACTTAGTACTGGTAGTTCAAATTAATGTTGTTGAGGGTGATTTCATAAATACTTTAATTGAGGGTTTCTTTCAATCACTTAATCGTTTTCAATCTTTATTATACCCTCTAATCATAAACCCTAACTCAATTTCATTGTTAATCATCAAAACCCAACATCAATGCTGCCCTTAAGTTCGCTAGTTCACACAACATGGTCGCATTCTTAGATAAACCCACTGAAAGTGATGGATTCGAGCAAATTATGGATTTTGTGAATGCACATCCTATCAAATATGCTTTAACGGTTAATCCCACAATCTATACTTCATGTATTGAGCAATTCTGGACTATAGCAAAGGTGAAAGCTGTTAATGGAGAAGTGCAGATTCAAGCCCTAGTGGATAAGAAGAAGGTGATTATCACTGAGACAAGTGTGAGAAGTGATCTTCAATTAGAAGATGCTGAAGGTACTGAATGTCTGCCAAATGCTACAATTTTTGAACAGCTGACACTCATGGGGTATGAAAATCTTACATAAAAGCTTACATTCTATAAAGTTTTCTTTTCAGCCCTCAAAAGAAATTTCTATCATACAATTCTGCGAATGCCTTAGTGCTAAAGACTAACTGCTTGGAACGAATTTAGTAGCACTATGGCCTCAGCTGCATATTTCTTGCCACAAACCAAAATCAACTTTTTCATACATTTTTGGGATAATATGTGGGAAGACCTTAGAGGTGGGGTTAAATTTAAATGTATCCAAGGTTGTGCAAGTGTTTCCTGATAACAATTGAAGGAATGTCCAAACATAAAAATATTTATGGTTACACACCTCTCACACTATGAAGGTCTTTGCTAACGTTAAAGGCAGGAAATACTTCTGGTAGGTGACACACCTTTATTTCCAACCATGATTGTTCAAGCACAAGAACAAGAGGGTGAAGGTTCTGTAATGCCTACTGTTCCCCAACACACACCCACCATTAATCAACCATCATCATCACAACCTCAAAAGAAGAAAAATCCTAGGAAGTCCAAGAAACAGAACACTGAGGTTTCTCAACCTAGTGATCCTACAAAACCTACGGCAGATGAGACTGAAAATATGGAAAGTGTACCTACACATTCCAATGATCCACGACTCAATGTGAGGAAGACCTGAAATAAATGAATTGATGGAACTTTGTACCAACTTGTCACAAAGAGTTCTTGACTTGGAGAACACAAAGACCTCTCAAGCTGCAGAGATTACTAAATTAATGAGGTGATCAAGAAGCTAAGAAGGGAATAAGTTAATAAACTCCAGGGCATAAAAGGTAAGAAAGTTGGTTATAACGTAACAAGAATAGAGTCCCTAAAATGAAGGTTTGGGTGATCAGCGGATGCCCAGAACAGAGGAAAAGTGCTAATATTGATGCAATGAAGAGGGTACAATGATTGATGAGACTCAAGGGAATGAATGATATAATTTAATGGTTGATACAGGAGTTTTAGATGAAAAGAAGTTGAGGTTGAAAAGGAAGTTAGTACTGCTGAAGTACTACTGCCATTTGTTTTTTTTTTTTTTTTTATTTTTCTGTTTTTTTTTTTTTTTTTTTTTTTTTTATGTGTTCTTTTTTTTTTTTTTTTTTTTTTTTTTTGTTTTTGTTTTTTTTTTGTTTTTTTTTTGTTTTTTTTTAGTTTTTTTTTTATTTTTATTTTTTTGTTTTTTTGTTTTTTTTGCTGTGCGACAACAACAACTGTTGTGAGTTGACCTGGCTCAGACTTATAAAATCAAAGCAGCTAAACCCAAGGCTGTTACAACAGCTGCTACAATAACTATAACTGCTGGTTACAAGACCAACTAAAGTGGTTGTATTCAAGAGCCAATGAATTTTACAACAACACAACACCTTCACAACATCAAGCTACCACAGCTAAAACGAATAGACAAGGCAAAAATGGTTGAGCCTGAAAACCTTTGAAAAAGAAAGATCAAATTTTGATTGATGAAGAAATTACTCAAAGACTTCAAGAAGAATTGCAAGCTGAACTAGAAGAAGAGGAAAGGCTGGCAAGACAAAAGGAAGAAGATGCAAACATTGCTGAATGAATAATGTCAAGCCATGGAATGGATGTCAGATTATGAGCTTGCTGGCAAGATTACACACAAGAGCAGAAGAGTTGACCATTGAAGAACGGTCCAAAGATGTTTGTGGAACTATGAACAAAAGGAAGAACATTTTGCAAGACTTAGAGCCGAAGAACAAGAAGAAAACCACCAACTAAGCTACAAAAGAGAAATACAATGTCACTTATCTGAAAAACATGGGATGGATCCAAGCACAATCAATTGAAGACCAAAGCTTTGAGGATATCAGATGCCTATTTGATAAAGCCCATGACAAGGGTAAATATATTGTAGACATGATCAGAGTTGGTGAAAGGCAGTGAGACAAGAACAAAGGAAAGTTCAAAAGAGTATGAGAAGAACGTGAGTCTAAAATTTAAAGAAAGCAAGTTAGATGAAGAAAGTATAAGGCTGAAGTAGATATGAAGCAAGGATAAAAAGCATATAGATAGTTTTCTGATGAGAGGTAGCAATTGAGCATACCCCTAACCACTAAGCCTTCAAATCAATTTTGACTGAAAATCATCAAAGAAGAAAGGATGGATACTTCTTCAAATCATAAGACTGATGAAGTTCAAGGAGTACCATCAATAATAAGATGCTCAGATTTTGAAAAGACTAATTTGGAACCTCTGAAAGTTGGTTTAAAGCTGAACATGAGGATACAAGGCCAGAGGAGTGATAAAAAAGAGTGTTATGAGTGGATCTGAAAGTATGTTTGAACCTGATGTAAAATGAAGTATTAGAAATTACAAGGACACAAAATGACAGTTTAGGAAGCTATTTACTTCCAAGTGGAGTAGCATTTTGTGAGATTTTAGAATCTCATATTTTATCTGTAGAGAAAATAATATACCACTTACCACATGCAACATCACATATAGCTCAACAAAAGCTTCAAGCTGACCATTTAGAATGAGAATGTGCTATCAACTTCTTAAGCTCATGACAAAACAGGTCAAGAATCCTGGAAGTGTTTGAATGCATCCTCTTAGTGAAGATAAAACTTTTAATCAAGAAACTTGAAGATTCAGAAGATGAACATCAAGTTTAGGGGAGGATTGTTGGGTTTATAAGACTTTTTGAAGTTGTTATGAAGTTACTGCTGCTAAGGTTAGAGTTACTGTTGCTAAGCATAACTTAGTGCTGTTAGTGATATTAAGTGAAAAATTTGCTAAGTATTATACAGTTATCTATTTAAACTACTATTAGTATATATTATTACTGCAATGAAATTAAGCTGCCAGAGACTTAGAAGAAATACTACTAAGTAGTTAATACTGCTAGTATAAAAGTTACTACTGTTTGTGTAACTTAGTACTGCTAGTACTGCTTGAGTAAAGTTACAACTGTTAACATAAAGTTAGTACTGCTAGTGTAACTTAGTACTGTTAATGATGAATGAATAAAATATTCCTAAGTATTACACTAGCTTGTAGCACACGAGTGCTAGGCTGATATAAAAGTTAATGCTGCTGGCTACAACTGCTAGAAGAATTTCTACTGTCAGAAGAATAAAGATGAAGATTGTTTATCAATATTACTTACGGGATAAGTATGAGATATTTTTGTAAAAGATACGTATAAGTTATTTGTTTAGAAGATCATGATAACTTAGAAAAATATTGTAAGCCGGTCAGGGACTTCCTTGGTTTAGAAAAGGAGGTCCCTAGGGTTTAGAGTATATGAAGTACCAAATCGTATCAATTCAGATATCTAGAAAAGTGTTATTCGTAGCTTCAAGGTTTTGTAAACCCTAACACTATTAAGAGTGTTCGTTTTATATTAAGGCTGAAAGTTTAGTAAACTGTTTGTTATTACCGTTTCATTGAAATTCTTCTTAGTATCATTGACTAGATTCCGCATAGTCTTTGATATTGATAATCAAAGTTTCTGTCATTGTTGTTTTGGATTTATTCAATACAACTTAAGCTTATACAAGCTAAGCAAGATCTATTCTATTGGGATTTACAAATACATTTAAAACTTAATCTATTTAAAACTCAATTCATTCATATATATTGTATCAAATATTAAATAACACAAATAAAAATATTCAATGTTAAAGTGGACAAAAAAGACTAAAAAATTCAAAACAACAAATAAATTAAAACGAAAGAAATATAAATAAAACCTCACATTCTTGAGAAGGCAGTGATCCTCCCCGGTATTCATTAAAGTCTATCCATGTGCTTATATTAAAACCTGTGTGATGTTCATTTGGTCATTTGACCTTAGTATAATTTTGTTCACTTGGGTTACTACAGTTCGGTTATCGGGTTATTCGGTTTGTTATCGGGTTATCGGGTTATTCGGTTTGTTCGGTTCGGTTAGTTCGGTTAAAAGTTTTTTTAAGGTCAACCCATATACCGACCCAAACCGAATTCAAATTTGGTTTTCGGTTTGGTTCGGTTGAATCCTAGTTCGGTTCGATTCGGTTTTCGGGTTTACCCGAATTACACAATTTATTAAAAATATATATATATATATACACAAATATATTTAGCAAAAAAATTATTTCAAACATAAAAAATGTTTTTCAATATTAGGATAAAATTTTATTGATCTTTTTATATATATAAACATAAATATTAATTTTTTTATATATAAATTTTTATTGATCTTTTTATATATATAAATATATAAAAAAATATATATTTATATGAATTCGGTTTTCGATTCGGTTTTCGGTTTAGACTGTCAAACCCATATCCAACCCGAGAACCGAATTCGTAGTTCGGTTTTGGCAAATTCAGTTCGGTTATTAGTTCGGTTCGGTTTTGGTTTTCGGTTTTTTCGGTTATTTCGGTTTTTTTCTCACCCCTAGTTTGACCCATTATTATTTGCTTCAGTTTTGTATGAAAAAAGTTGCAACGCATATCGGCAGGAAATTTCCATAAGTTCTAAGTTTCATTAATTTTGTATGATAACAAGATCACTCAAAATTTGAGGTACTCGCGCGATGCGATCGGCGGGTATCTTGTGATTAACCGAAGAAAAACAAAAAGAATCCCGATCAGGACCGATTCACTCATTTTTAGTCGTCCGTCCCAACTATTGTTATTGTATTTTAATTCTAGATAATAGTTATGAAAAGAACAAAAAACCCCCTCAAATATAAAAAAATTGACATAAATTAACCTTTCACACACAATACTTAATAATAAAATAACACCGCCGCAACGCGCGGGTTTTTTCCTCCTCGTTAAACATACAATTATGTACACATGTCTCTTCTCTAAGTACATCTTAACATGCTCTCTAGACAATTGAGCAAACATTTACTTTCTTATCTGAGTCAAAGCGATAAAGAACTACATAAATGTTGTGCCAATTCAGTACCTAATGATCTTTATCTTATGAGTAGCCGTGTATCCGCGAAATGCGGCGGCGGGTACCCGGTAACTAAATATTATGACGAGCAAACGTTGTTTATTTATATATTTTTTTAACAGTAACTTTATGAAATAATGACAAATTTTAATTAAAATAACTATAAAACAAAAACACATAGAAGAAACTATTTCACATTCAAATACATAACGTTCAAATTACTGAACCAATTACTTTTTCAATTAACATTAAACCCAATACACCTTAATTTACATTAAGCCCAATTACTACTTCAAAATAAGGTTTGTAACATTATGAGCAGAAGAAACCGAAAAAACCGAAACCGAACCGAAAACCGAAAAAACCGAACCGAAAAAGCCGACCGAAACTAGAAACCGATGGTTCGGTTTTTAATTTTTGAAAAACCGAAAAATTTCGGTTCGGTTTC
>BQNB010144849.1:0-16800 GCA_026074375.1 Tanacetum coccineum
TTAGTCTTAAAATAGTTTAAGTAGGTTATTTTTAGTAGAAGTAGATAAAAGGTTTCAGCTGTTTTAGTTTTAAAAGAGACTTTAAGTTCATTTTAGTATTAACAGTTTAAATAAGAGGGTGTTTGGGTCAACATTTAAAACGGGTCAAAATGGCCTTGAGTTTGGGTTATGGTCACTCAAGTAGATTAAGCTTAAGCATTAAGCTTGTTTGAAGCTGTTTGTAAAAGTTTTCAAGTTTTAAAATTGTTTTTCCAAGCTTTTCTAAGTCACTTTTCTAAACTGCGAATTTTAAAGCAAGCTTCAAGTGCTTATCTAGACAAGCACTTGGATCTTAAGTTTTAAGTGTTTAAAAAGAGTATCTTTGTGAGTTTATTTCAAGCTGTCAAAACCTCTTGGTCTTTTGACTTTTAAGTCAAAAAAAAACCACCAAGAGTTTTGAGTAGCAGTTTTAAAAAATCAAAGGGCCTTTTTCACCTTCAAAATTCAGCAATTTAAAATGGTTTTTAAAAGTCCAAAATTTGTGCACAAGTCTATAAGCTAGGGTACTTAAGCTGTTTTCAATTTGAGCTTATTTGACAGCTTAAAATAAGCTGTCAAATAAGCCCTTGAGATTAGCCTTAAAGCTTCCCTAGTGCAAATGGGAGACTTTAAGCCCCTATTTCATAGCTTTTAAGAGGATTTAAGTTCAAACTTTTGGCTTATTTTAAGAGCTTATAAGCTCTTTTATAAGCCTCTAAAGTTTCAGACCTTAGTGAGCTTGTTTGTTAGCTTATTTTTAAGGCCAAACTTGGCTCTTGACTGTTTTAGCCCACTTAGGTGTAGGGATTGCTTATTTTTTCTTCCTTAGCTTATTGAGCTTTTCTCATAAGCATTGTTGCTCCTCATAGCTTTTTAGGTTAATTTAGATAATTGTTAAGCTTATTTTTCCTCTTTCCTAACTTATTTGTCCAAATCAAGTAATGTTTTTGTTAGTTTTAAAGCTATTGATAGTTTCTGTCACACTTAAGCTTCTTCAGCTTATTTGTTATAAGCACTTAGCCTTTTTTGAGGCTTGTCTAGATTAGTTAGATCCTTTCTTAGCTTATTATAAAATGATTTTTTATAAAATATATAAAACTTTTTTATAAAATATATAACTTTTTATATATAATTTTTAATTGTTTTAAATATTTATATATAATTTTTAAATGCATTTTTTATATGTTTAAACATTTTTTAAACATTTTTATATTTTGGGTCGACATTGTCGACCCAAACTTGTTTTAGTTCTAATATTTTTTTTTCGATATGGCGGGATCATGAAAATTTTGGCGCCAATTTAGGGTCGACATTTTCTTAAGGTTTTGGGTCGACATTGTCGACCCTAAACTTTAATAAAGTTAAAATCTTTGAAAAATTATTTCATATATAATTATTTCATATATAATTAATTTTATAACTTATGTCGACCCTAAATGTCGACCCAAAACTGATTTGTTGACTAGTCACATTTGGTTGAAAAAAGTGGGTCCCCTGCCAATATTAGGGTCGACATTGTCGACCCTAATTTTTGGCCGACCCCAAACCCACATTTTGTTGTAGTGAAACTAATGTTAGTGCTTGTCTGATAATGGTTGTTTACAACAAAGACGAGATGAAAAATGACCAACCTGAATCAGAGAGGATCAAAGTTGCAACCGGAATAGGAAACGATGAGCGGAGATTTGTACTTGTTGATCAACAACATGCTAATTCTTTAAAGCTACCACCGCAGCAGAATGGAAAACATAAAGTGTTTCGGACTGAAGTGTCTTACCGGAATATCTTCTGTGATGATGAAAGATAGTTTAAAACACTTGAATTCTGAGAATAACTTTTAGAAAATGCTATTTGACCATGCCAATATCATCTGGAGATATGAAAAGCTCAAGGAAATCCAAGTCATCTGATAGGATGTGTGCATGTAAACATGGTTCTTACCCAAAAATTATGATTGCTCGCTAGTTTCTACCCACAACACAATGTCATAAATGGACCAAACAAACCTTAACGGATTTTAAACAAACTAGACATAAATAAACCAAACGTAAAAAGAAACACAATTATAGGAGCAGCATCAAGAGAAACAATGTCAAAGAAGCAGAATCACTAATTGAAACATCTTCCCATGAAATATTGAGTAACACGAGTACAACGAAAATATCACTAAGCATTGGTGACCAGAAAAAGCATGTAAACCAACACTGGTCCGTTATATTTCATGGGAAAGATTCAAACATTCAAATGATAACATTTAAACTTATCAACGAAAGATTCAAACACTTGCGAGCAATTTCAAGCAATGAAATTTCCGTTATATTGAACAAATAATCTAAATGTAATGACATAATATTTGGGAGCTCACATAGGGCCACAACCCCATAGTCGGTGGCATTATCACACTCGAACAAATTTAGTGTTGTTAGACTGACCAATTTCTTCAAGTGGATAATACCATTATCATCAGTAATCCTGTCACATTTACGAAAACAAAGTGTACTCAAACAACACTTCAAATCCCCATTCGCCAAAATACTCCAAACCCACATCACTAATTAAACAACAATCTGCCAAATATAATTGTTCTAAACAAGTTGCTTCTGCAATAACCTTCAATGATCTGTCTGTGACATTCACACGACCTTACGAACATAAAAATTTTAAATTCTTGCATGATCTTACAAGGGAGCCAATTCCTATCTCCTTAACACCTGACCTCCCATATAGATCCACATGAACCAAATTTATACAAGCATTCGCGATTGCACACAAGCCAACATCAATACATCATCAAATTCCAACTTACCCACCTCATGATTATAGTTGAAAGTTATTGTGTACCCTCCGAAGGTGAAAACATGCAACTTTCAAGGATTTCTTGCTAACTTTAGAGAATGATTTTTGGTCCACCAGATCGGGAATTCGTTCGAAGATGGAGAAGATTCTCCATCTTCTCCAAGTCGTTCCATTACTCTCTAGATTTTGTCGCCCCCTCACCTGTCACATGTACATGCATATGTTAAAGCTTTGAAATTCAAATACACCTAAGAACAAAACTTGGTAAAATAAAAAATCCTATTTTATAAACTAGCATCAATTGTAAAATCCGCATTTTATAACAGAAACAGGAACAAAAATGTGGCATAAGCCTAACATGTTCAGGTAAGAAACCAGTACCCCTAATATGCTAAGAGCTAAATTTCAGAAATGGGAGTAAAAAATAACTTAATGCTTTTGTTTATAGGAAAAAAGAACACGTCTCATGTGCACGATAATGGCGATCTCTAGTTCACTCTACATAACTAGATAGGATCCCATACATGAGTATGCATAATTAAACATGTGACATGTTCATAGGACCATAGAAATATATTCAAAAACATTAACACAGTTTTTGAAATGCTTCACACCAAATTTTCAGAGAGTTTTGACCAAGTTTCGACCAAACATAGTGTGTTGTCCTATTCGGCTTAACTCGCTTCAGTCACTGACCTTATAACAGAAGTAATCACCGATTACTCGGCCTTGTAATCCTTTTTTTACAACCCTGAATCCAAAAATATCAGTCACACATAATTAAGCGAAACGATTAAAGAAAAAAAACCACTTTTGTTACTAGTATTTCGTTCACACATTTTATCAAACACTTGGTATGCGAAATACGAAAAACAATGTAACAAAGTATCTGAGAGCTACAAAAACAACATTTTATAAACCTGGTAACATAATTAATATATCAAATCAGTTAAACATAAGTGTCTGCAAATTATACTTTGTGTTTTGTATGTGCTAAATAAATTATACTCGAGAGATCCTAATCCTCTGAAAGGGTATTTATAGTGTTAGTTTGGTTAAATAGCATAACAGCCCCCTAAACTTTTAAACTTTGTTCAGATATTTTAATATTAAACTTTATATGTCAGTCCGTGCACACATACACTGGCCGGAGGTCCCCTAAAAGCAGTCTGTTTATACCCGGGTGATGAGGTATAGTCTCCCCCGGACCATCCGAAGGATAAATCTAGCTTAGATGCTTCTGCCAAACTAACACGGGCTAAACTAGACAAACGCTCCGGAGATGTTGACTTGTCGAAGGACAAGTCAGGTCCGGAGTCACCACCAGAATTCCAGAGAAGCTGGTGTGTCGAAGGACATGTCAGGTCCGGAGTTATTAGCTCCGTCCTAGCGCAGCGGTACCTAAGGACAATCTGACAAAGGTACAATCCTTGTGAAGGACCACTGTCCTTGGAATGACACGTAGCTGACAGATCGTACCAAGAGAGAACCTCACGGTTATGTCTTGTAGTGAATCCCAAATAGTATAAAGGGAGGGCTCATTTCCTCAAGACCGAACACACAACACCTTTCCGGACCATACTTTACATTCTCCGCATTTATCTCACAATCATTGTACTTACTCTCACGTCGGAGTTGGTCCCGGACTCACAATTCGGGGCGAGCTAACGGTGTTCTTTCTTATTTTCAGCTAGGAGACGAAGGACTATGCTCCGGAGGAACCAAGCTGAACTCGATCTTTATTACCGCTGAGGTCACTTTTATCAAGCTCAAGCAGCCCACGTAAATTTACCTCAACATTTGGCGCCTTCCGTGGGACTCGGCATCCCAATCTACCCAAAATAAGGAGGCATGGTTGACTCGCAGCATATGGAGGAGGAATTTCAAGGAGCGGCGACAAGGGACGTGGGAACGGAAACCCATGGGGGGCCTACCGAACCAGTCCTACAAACGTAAAAACCCCTTCTCCTTCTCCGGCCTTTATCAAGGAAAACATTGATGTATTAAGAACCATGATCAAAGAACATGACCAGCAAGCCAAGATGAAAGCCACGCCAAGAAAACTTGCCTATGCCGATTCTAACAAGGAAGCTCCGGCCGGGTCACTCTCCAAGAATAAAGAGCCGACGCACTTAAGAAGGTCAAGAAGGTTGGAAGACCAGAGCACAACCAGGGAAAAGGCAAGAAGAGAAAGTTCCAAGTCTGGGAGAAAGAGGTCCGGACATCAAGAGACGAGTTCAGACTCCGAATATGAGGAAGGTTCGGATGACGATTGTGAAGACCTGAATTCACCCTACAAAAGACCTAAACCCACTCCTTTTACCCAAAGAATCACTCATTTCAAGTATCATAAGAGGGCAAAACTTCCCCGGAACATCAGGGTATATGAAGGAAATAAAGATCAGGAGGATCATTTAGGTATCTTTTCAGCTGCAGCTGAACAAGAAGAATGGCAGATGCCCATTTGGTGCAAAATGTTCCTTCAAACCCTAGGAGGAGCGACACGAAACTGGTTCGACGACCTGGACCCTAAGAGTGTAGACAGTTTCGAAGAGTTAAGTCAGAAGTTCTTGGAAGAATTTTCACAACAAAAAGATATGTTAAAGACCCCACAGAAATTCACGGCATCAAAAGGAGACATAATGAGGGCTTACAAGCTTTCATGGACCGGTTCAAGTCTGAAAGTTCTCACATAAAGGGAGTCCCTCCGATCCTGTGTATCTCCCCTTTTATGCATGGTCATGGTCATCCGGAACTTGCCAAGAAGCTCAACGACAAAATACCCAAAACGGTGGACGAAATGTTTGAAAGGGTCCGAGCCTTCATTAGGGGAGAAGTGGCTGCTGGGCCAGCATAAATGGTTCGTCCTTCTCAAAGGGACAAAGGATACGTTCGTCCGACATGGACCGGAGGACCTGAAAGAGCCAGAAATAGGGGCGGCCCAAGGGAAGCACAAAGGAATATGGGGGTGTACACTCCTTATCTAAGAAAAGATACTTTCACCCCGCTTACCAAGACTCTGAAAGAAATCCCCGCCATGGAAAGCGTAAGCTTCCTAGAACCACCGCCTTTGATCAGAACTCTCGAAAATCAAAACTTGAATAAGTTCTGTGACTACCATAGGGACAGAGGTCACAACACTAACGACTGTTATCAGTTAAAAAAGCAAATAGAGGAAGCCGTGACCTTGGGGAAATTGGCTCATATAGTGAAGGACATCCGCCGAAACAACCAGGTGAATGGGAACCCAGGAAGGAACGGTGTGAAGGTCATAAACATGATAAGACAAGAAGGAAACCGCAAGAGATCTTTTGAGGAAAGAAGGTCCGGTGTGATGAACGAACTCACCTTCTCAGCAATCCCCCGGAGTCAATTAACGGACGAACCCATCATATTAGAATGAATAATAGAAGGAAATCATGTTCGAGGGATCCTTGTTGACGGAGGAAGTTCATCAGAAATCATGTATGAACACTGCTTCAGAAACCTCAGTGTCAACAACCGGTCAAGACTCAGAAGATGCAGGATTCTAATGACAGGTTTTTCAGGGGAAACATATCATCCCTTAGGAGTAATAGATCTTCGAGTAACTTTGGGAAAGGAAGGAGGAAGCAAAACGGTGCTAATGGAGTTTGTAATAATAAAATGTCGTTCGCCGTACAACATCATAATTGGAAGGACCGGAATAAAAAGCCTCGGAGCAGTGGGTTCTACCATCTACTCTATGATCAAATTCCCCACTAACTAAGGAGTCGTAACAATGGAAACCAATAGAGAGGCTCTACAAGAATGCAAACACCTGGAAAGGGTACAAGGATTGTAGAAGGAGGTACAGTGGCGTTAACGTGAATAAAAAATGTCCAGGATAAGGGAACAAGTAATCCTAAGAACAAAAAGTAACTCTGGAATAGGGCCTACTTCAGATCCGATGGCACTTGAAAAAACATGGGGCCGAGAGAATGCAAAAGAAGCATTCGCCATCAGCCATGAACATCGGGACCAGTATGTGACGATGGGAACCACTTTGACAACCAACTGCAAGCAGTTATTGCCGGATGTTCTACTAGAAAATAGGGAGGTATTCACATGGACCGGATCAGAAAGAACCACTGTTCCACGATTCGTCATAGAGTGTCAACTAAAGATATACCCCCTTGCCAAACCTGTGGTTCATAAGAGACGACCCGTGTCATCAGAAAGAAGACTGGCGTTGAAAGAAAAAGTATTCCATTGGCTAAAGGAAGGACTAATAAGAAAGGTTCAATATCCCGAATGGATCGCCAACACAATACCAATTAAACTAGCTAGTGGAACTTGGAAGGTGCAAGTAGATTACTCTAGCCTTAACAAAGTCTGTTCCAAGGACATGTATCCCTTACCGGAAGAAGGTGAAGAGATAGCATCTTTAATGGGATACCCATACAAGTATTTCTTAAGACTTCTGAAGGAATACAGCCAAATAAGAATGGCAAAGGGTGATGAATAAAAAACTAGGTTTCATACGGAGGAAGGGGTATATTGTTTCACCCATATCCCGAAAGAGTTAAAAAAACTCCGTTGCTACGCTTCAGAGGATGATGGAAAAGGTCTTAGCCGATTAAAGAGGACGGAACATGGAAACATACTTGGAAGAAATAGTAATAAAAAGCAAAAGTGAGCTGAGTCTGGTTTAAGATTTCAAATAAACATTAAGAAAGTTGAAAAGAGTAAACATCAAGATCGATCTGACCATGTCCTCATTCGGAGTGAAGGAAGGAAGGTTTCTCGACCATATGGTAACAGAAAAAGGACTAAGGGCAGATCCAAGAAGAATACAGGCAATCATCCTAAGCCCCACCCTAAAAAGTCCAAACAAAATACAAAGCTTATTCCTGAAACTAACAGCCATTAGCAAGTTCATCCCGAAGCTTGCGGAGCTAAAGCACCCCAAACGTGAGGCCTGAACGAGGATGGAGACAACAAAAGAATCTGGTTGGACGAATGAGACTAAAGAAGCTCTCCGAAGGATCAAAAGGAAACTAAGCAAGTTACAACCATTGGCCATCCCAAAATAAGGAGAAGATCTAATGCTATGTCTACGTCAAAGAAATGAGACAATAAGTTTTGTGCTACAGGTAGAAAGGGAAGGAATCCAGATGCCTGTTTCCTATGTAAGCCGACCGCTGCAAGGAATGGAAATATGCTATACCCCAACAGAAAAAAGGGTGCAAGCACTAATTCACACAGCAAGATCCTTGAGAGCAGTCTTTAGAAAGCATAAGGTTAAAGTAGTAACCGATGGACCAATAAAAGAAACACTAAAGCTTGCTGGAAGAGAAGGACGATTAGGAAAATAGGCTACCGAGATCCGTACATATGACATCTCGTACGTCCAAAGAAAGGAGGCTGAAGGACCGGTAGTGAAGAAGTTCTTTGGCCAAGAAGAGCAAGTAGAGGAGAAACCAGATGCAAACGAATGGGGGATATTCGACCTAAGTAAGGGACTTCAAGAAAATGTAACCCCAGCAACAAGTGCCTGTAGGTTGTATTTAGGTAGAGAAACGATTGAAGAAGGTTCGTGTGTAGGAATTATCCTGGTCAGTCCCAAAGAAAAGATGTATTCATATGCTATCCGATTGAAGATTAAAGCATCCAACCATGCCATGGATTGTGAAGCACTATTGGCAGGACTAGCTGCCTCTGCTAATCAAGGTATGAAGGACTTACATGTCTTCATTGATTCATTAACATTGGTTGCTCAGGTAGAAGGAAATCATACCGACAACAGAACAAGAAAGAAGGTACAAAGAGGAAATTATGGATGCAACGGTCCCATTCCACAGGTTTTGAATCACACATCTCCCAAAAATCTTAAACCTAAAAGCAGAAGTGTTAACAGGGCTGGCAACTATAAAGCTAGAATTCCTCAACCAGGAAGTATCGGTAGGTATCAAAACAAGACCATCGATAGAAGAGACAAGCAGCAGCAAGAAAGGCAAAGAAACAAGCAAAGCACTAGGGGCAAAACCAAACTGCAACCACGAAGCTAGTGGGAGTAACTGAATGGACTTGTAATCGTAGCATATTTCTAAAATCACTATGTAACCCATCCGAGGTAGCCATTTTCAAAGTGTTAGCTCACCTTGAAGGGCCCTTCTACTTTTATATTTAAGTATTTGATTATTACCTTAGCATGATAAAGTCAAATTATGTTGGATAAGTAACAATGATGCAAACACGAAGCATGGTAAGCTCAGGATGGCTCGCTACCTCTGGATATTAGTAAAAGAACAGACTTACCCCATACACATGAAACGCATATAGGAAGGCAAAGTTAAAAAACAAAAACTTTAGCATAAGGCCGAAGGAGGAGACACAGTGATCCCCTCCTTCCGGGAAAATAAATCGGATGAACAACAACGTCATGGAGAGAACATATAACAACAAGGGAGGAAGGAAACATAAGCAACTTGTAATGTGTACGAACATAGCTAATAAACATTTGCTTCGGTATATGGGGTGATCCGGATGTGATCGTCCAGATCATACAAAAAACATATAGCAGGAGCAAACATAAGGCGTTTTGGGGCATAAACCAATGCTAAAGTGCTAGATACGAACGTATAAACATTACAAACATGTTATGAGAAACAAACCAACGTACCAAAGAGCGGATTATATATTACAAAGTACCTATTACAAGCCGAATGAAGGCGGCAATACAATTATCCGAACATAGTCGGTGGTTACACAAAGAAAGTAAAACAATACTTAACGAACTAGTAACCATGCAAGTTCAAGGGTCGGGCATGATAGTATGATGTCTGCTTCGAAAAGCAATATTTAGCCCATTGAACCTACGGAGGCTTGACCAGCTATACTACAGGTCCTAGGGGGAAGCCATTCGGCTTAGGCCGGGTGACATGACTCAGGATCCACTGGATGGACAACAACACATCTACAGTCAGTTTGCCCCAAGCTCGGAGCAACAAGTGTTCTCCGGCATACCACACGCCCTTGCCCTAACAGAAAATGGACTTAAAAACAAAAAAAGAAAGGAAAGAAAAAGGAAAAAGCTAGAAACCTAAACCTCGAAAGGTGGAACAACAACCTCTTCAATGGTAGAAGAAGGAGCAAACCATCACCTTTCTCACCAACAGAAAGGGCCACAACAACATCGGTAAGGCCGGAGGAAACACTCTCCGACCCTACCACGGTCACTTCAACAACATCATCCAAAACATGAGAAGTACCCTGCACAAAAACACATCCGAACTTAAAATGGGCAGCACCATCAGTCATCTATAGATCCGACCCATCAACCGCAACACTCGCCTGCTCCTCATTCTGCTCCAAAGCAATGGCAAAGGAGGCAGAGACAACATTGGCAGACAATTCCAAGGATTTAGAAACAGGTTTCATGGTCGACTCCTTTGCAATAGGAGGAGAAACACGAGTATCCCTTGGAATGGGCACATTGGCCGAACAAACCAATTTCTCAGGTTCAAGCTGAAGGATAACCGATAGAGGTTCAGCAGCATACATAGAAATCTTGTTAAGAAAAGCATAGTCAGATTGAGCAACAAGGGGGAAGCTTCGGCAAGCCTTTCCTGAGCACCAGGCATGAAATTAACCATCTTTTTTAACACATCAACAAACTCATCCTTAGTCCGATGCATACTCAACCCACGCTCAAATCCAGCACTGGCAGCCAAAGACAAGAGTTCACATTGAACTCTACTAAACTCATCAGAAGCAAGAAACTTTCAGACCAAACCCTGGAATTGGCCTCGGAAGAAGGAAGAAAATTCCAGAGGAGTAGCCTTCAACTTCAAAATCTCCTCATCCTTTTCAGCTTCAAGAATAGTAGCTTGATTAAGGGTGGCGGAAAGACGAGCCTCTTCAGAATGAAAATTATCCAGACTTTTACTAAGGAACTTAATTTTCTTCTTCCTCTCCTTTCCCTTGGCCTTGGACTTAGAAAAAGAAGCATCGGAGGTAGCAAGCTTATCATTAAGTCCAGAAACCTGCTTCTTCAAGGTAGACACTTGAAGTTCCAGCCCAGTTAAGCCAGCAACCTTCTCCTCATAACCCTTTAGCCTGGAATATGTTGATAACACATACTCATGATGAGATTGATTCAACCCACGATAGCGAGCAAGAAGCTCGCCACCATGCGACATCATCATACAGTGCAACACACTCATCTTTGTAGTTAATTGATCATCGGACAAACCCTCAACTCAAACCATCTCTCCTGGTATGGGAAACTGATCAACAATACTCTTACAAACAGCGGTAGGGAGCATCCCCCTCCTCTCGAGTAAACACACAATTCCTAGCAACACCATCCTCAGGATAAGTAGCATAATAAGGACCAACGGAAAAGGGGAAGAAGTCTGTATGAATAGCATCACTGGAAACATCCCTAAATGAGGGAGCAGGTGCAGAGGACAGTCTCTGACGGCTTACCCCACCAGAAGGTGCAGCAGCATCATCAACCATAATGCCCTTACCCTGAGAGTCTGCAAAATAAAAACACAATAAGACAAAGAAAGAAGACAGGGAAGAAAAAACTTAGAAATAAAAAACACTTACCTCGGGTGTTAGAGCCTTTAGTAGTAGGAGAAACAAAGCTCCCACCCTAGTTCCCTGAGGAAGGGATCACTTCCGCAGAACGAAGAGGAGTATCCAATGTAATCTCCACGCAAGCATCATCATCATTACTTTCATCATCATCACCTGCAAACAAACTAGGCCGAGTAGTACCACCGGACGATTGAGCCAATGCAGACCTAGTACGCTTAGCAACATGGCTTGAAGCGGCACCAGAAGTAGAGACCTTTCGCTTCTGAGAAGCTTCGGCCTTAGCAAGAATCTTGGAACTAGGGGTACCAGCGGCAAGATCCTCTGGAGTAGGGTTCGGGATAACAGCATCGGCCGCAGCAGAAGGAATGCAGTAAAAGGGAGGCCTTTAAAGGGTTGGCCTAACATCCAAATGAGGCTCCTCCAAGACCTCAACACCAGTCCACTCAGGAATGCAGAGAAAATCATGAATACCCATAGCTGCAAAAAGAAAAACAACAATGAATGCAAGCAACAGAAGCCAAGGACATAACACAAAATAGTTACAACCCACCCCCATACCATTTCCATCGGCACCCTGAAGCATCGGATCACAGAAACGGTTCTTCCAAAATCGACTCAACCCAGACAAAACCAATACACCCTCAGGAATATCCCTCAACTTTATAACATGAGCGCTTAAACGGCACACATCAGCCATGTTAAAAGAACCAGTAGCAGGCCTTGGATCATTAATAGCTACATTCGGATGTCTCCAAACCATAACATCCGTAATAGCCCGTCGATCAATTAAAAAGAAGCCACTCTTCCAATGCTTCATACAAGAACGGTTGTCATCAATACAGATCGGAGAAGGGGCACGACGCTTGGCAAATGAAAACCAATCACCTTGTTTGCACAAAGTCTGGAAAACCCTAAATAAGGTCACCGTTGGCTCTATCTGCAAGGACCGACACAGCACATCAAAGGTAATAACCTTATTAAAACCCAGAGGACCCAACTGAGAGAAGTAGACCCTGTAATGTTTGATAAAGGCCAGGAGGAACGAAGAAAAAGGAATTCGAACACCAGAAAAATCAAAGATCAGATGATAAATACCAATGGCATCATCCGGAAGCTCGAACATCACAAATTCTTCTAAGGGTAGCCAAGGGTGGAGATCACGGGGAATTTTGTATTTTATGAGGTTATTTGGGGTGAGTCAAGAATGATATAGATCCATATCTTTTTTAGCCATAATTGAAAAAGTAAGAGGGAAAGAAAAAGATACCTAGGAAAGTAAAGAATCCGGAGCAAGGTAAGCAGTGGCAGAAAACAAAAAACGATAGCTTCGGAAACGATGTGCATTTTTACTAAAGCAAGGGTAAAGTGAAAAGTAAAAAAGGAGACTGCTATTTATAGGAAAAGAAGGAAAAGACACGACAGTTGGAAAATTATCACGTGACACGTTGCAAAGAAAGTGTGTGGACAAAAAGCAAGCCACGTCGGCAAAAGCGTAACATTAATGACGCAAAGCACATTTTAGTCTAGCACTGACAATCTAGCTTGGCAGATACTAGACTGGGGGGACATGATGAGGTATAGTCTCCCCAGACCATCCAAAGGATAAATCTAGCTTAGATGCTTCTGCCAAACTAACACAGGCTAAACTAGACAAACGCTCTAGAGATGCTGACTTGTTGAAGGACAAGTCAGGTCCGGAGTCACCACCAGAATTCTGGAGAAGCTGGTGTGTCGAAGGACATGTCAGGTCCGGAGTTATTAGCTCCGTCCTAGCGCAGCGGTACCTAAGGACAATCCAACAAAGGTACAGTCCTTGTGAAGGACCACTGTCCTTGGAATGACATGTAGCTGACAGATCATACCAAGAGAGAACCCCTTGATTATGTCTTGTGGTGAATCCCAAATAGTATAAAGGGAGGGCTCATTTCCCCAAGACGAAACACACAACACCTTTCCGGACCATACTTTACATTCTCCGTATTTATCTCACAATCATTATACTTACTCTCACGCCGGAGTTGGTCCCGGACTCACACCCCGGGGCGAGCTAACGGTGTTCTTTCTTATTTTCAGCTAGGAGACGAAGGACTATGCTCCAGAGGAACCAAGCTAAACTTGATCTTTATTACCGCTGAGGTCACTTTTATCAAGCTCAAGCAGCCCACGTAAATTTACCTCAACACCGGGTTTTATCCTGGGGGTAGGGTAGGATCTGCTTATATTTCACCTCCCTCATACCTCGTTCAGACAAGACTGGGTATGTTGTTATTTTTGTTGTAATCTTATTCATATGTTTTTTAGTTAAGGCTTTTTTCAAGTAAACCAAAGTTAGATAGTAATCACCTGAAAATGGAGGGTTTATTTTATATGAGTTTGTGTATTGTTCGGTTTCAATTTTGAGTAGTTGACGAAAAAGTCAGAAATCATCGTTACTCAAAGAAAAAAAAAATGAAACTTTGTGTTGATACTATAAATCCTGCAGTAAGGAGTTTAGAAGTCACCATCGTCGACTAGAGTTATGTGTTCAAAGTACGTAGATAAAAGTTGTAACATTAATTAAGTTGTTGTTCTCGTTCGCTCTTGATGCAATCACTATAGGTTGTAGGGTAAGGGCCTCGACATCATATGCATATGTATATAAAAGATGGTTTTACGTACTTTAATGTGATTTATTTAAGGGGGTTAAGTGTTTAGCTTAAGATGCAGTCAAATTAAGAGGATATTACTTGCCTTGGAAGGCAAGTATCATAGCGTACTATGGCATGGTTTTCAGCCCAATACTATTAGATGATAAAATTAGTATGACCCAAGCCCGATTGCGGGTGTAGGGTCCATTAGTCTTGGGTTTATGCGTGTGGGTTTCTTTCCTTAATCATTAAACGTAAACGTGTGTGTTTCTTCTTTAGTCTTGTTTCGGGCATGCACAAGTATGTCGATTCAATTTACGAGTTCAGTATTCCGCATACTTGCTTCGGGGTTGTTGATAACACGTTCAGCAATGAGATTCTAAAAGACATGTCATTGTGTTAGTATTATATGTTCACGATCTAATCACACATATATTTGGGAGCGTTTGGATGTTTATTTTATCTGCAAATGCGCTAGAAGAAGTTGGGGCGAGGTTGTCTTATTACTATACTTGGCTTCTTGAGAAAATCGGCCCATTAAGGAAAATAGAGCACCCATATGTATATGTGATACAACGAGGTAGAATCGACCCGTGCGTTACGGCGGGGCAACTTTTTTCTTTGGCCATTTTCGTGTTATATGTTTTACATTTTGTTATGAGGTTGTATTTAGATATTTGTGTTTGCTTTAAAAATGTTGCTTTTTTAATCCTTAGAATATGTTAGAGGAAGCCCAACGAATATTTCTTACCGGAAAAACTTGTCGGATGCGACTATTTATTTACGGTTAGTGCTTAAATGGCTTACCTTTAATTTTTTTGTCAACAAATTTGTCGTAATTTCAATCTAGTCAGAAGTTTATGTTAATTGACATGAAATTTCATTAGGTAAACGTACTTTATCAATAAAAAAGTTTAACTAACATACATAGTAACTTTAATAAATTAAGAAAAATGCTAAAATCACAAAACATTTCCAAAACAAAATCCACAAAATGAGGTGTCATGTTAATATGTGGTAATCTCTCCCTTTCTTTTCAAGTCATCTCATACTTGAAGCTAATTGTAATATTAACACCTTATTTGTGGATTTTATTTTGTAAAAATTATGTGTTCTAGCATATCTGTTGGGCCAATTCAGAGCCCAATGATCATTGCTTATTTTTAAACAGAAATTATGCTAATTTTTGAATGACCCGTCAATAGGCATCAGCGGGTAGTAAAGGACTCGCTGAGTGCAAAGCCTCAGTGAGCAACCTTAGACGTATTCAAGTCAAAGACATCGTCAAGGAAGTCGAAGATTACTTGAAGACATACTTGTCAGCTGAGATGGATATCAGCTGGTATGTAGAAGGAATACGATGTGGGTTTAAGGAGAGTCAGGGGTGGCAATACTCTGACTATCTTGTTACCCTTTGAAGAAGAGCCAAGTTAACTAGCTCTCGAGTGAGGTTTAGGCGAGATAAGGTTTAAAAACATTATGGCAGGACAAAAGGTGTTTGACTTAAAGCCAGATCCAAAATAATGAGTTGGTAAAATTTGTTGAACAGTATTGACAGTTTTGGTTTTACAAAGTAGGGCGGGATGTTTTCTCAAAGGACGGCATTAATTGTTTTTGTACGCCTCCGACATGAATTCTTGACACTTCGCAACTACCCCACAAAGGATACAACTCGAACGACTATAAATAAAAATATTATAGGAGTAAATTTTATACGCTTTAATTGTAATTGTTATTATAGGCATTTATTCCTTTGTCAAACTTATACAATAGACCGCTAATCCTATCAGAGGGTCTATACAAGTTCGCTTGTAAACTTGAATAATTGGTCAAGTTTACTTGTTCAAAGGGTGATCTTACATTGTCATTCAACTTGTGTGATCTATATAACATTGTAATACTTTGATTATATCAATAAATCATTACACAACTGAAAAGTTATTACTTATGTTATTTACATTAGATAAGTATTATATTTCATATAGACGTGTAAATTAGGACTTTCAATTGGTATCAGAGTAGTTTGATTTATAAAACCTTTTAGAAACTGTACTTTTTTTTAAACAAATCAAGATCCAAGCATGTCTGGAACTGTACTACCTATCCCACCACCTTTGGGAACAACTACTAGAAGTCTTAGTACTAGTAGTCCTAATCGTGTTGACACCATCCATACTAACAATACCAACACTACTACTATAAATAATGTAGGTAAAAATGTTGTTGATGAGAACCTCCCTCAACTTCTTGATTTTAGAGGAGGTTCTCATGTCACAAATGTTCCTGAATTTGACAAAGAGGATTTTACAAGCTGGAAAGTTAGGTTCTTAGTGTACCTTGATAGCCTTCAACCTTACCTTTTGGAAATTTTAGAAGATGGACCATTTGTGCCTATGTCAACTTTGTCCACTTCTATAAATCCTTTGCCTAAACCATAGAAACAATGGTCACATGTTGACAAATGTCTTACTAATCAAGATAAGATATTGAAAAGTATCATTATCTCTTGCTTACCTAATGATGTTATGAAGTCTGTCATTAAATGTAAAAGTGCTAAAGCCATGTGGAATGATCTCATTTTAGCTCATAAGGGACCATTTGATACATGAGATACCAAGATTACAGCCTTAAGACTTAAATTCAATGCTTTTAAAGCACTTGAAGGCGAAAAAGTAAATGGGACATTCGCAAGGCTAAAATGCTTGCTAAATGATCTTGAAAATAATGGTATTACAATTCCTCAAGCTAAAGTCAATGCCACCTTTGTTAACAGCCTGTCAAGAAAATGGCT
>BQNB010144850.1:4937-16800 GCA_026074375.1 Tanacetum coccineum
AGGTAGAAGACTTGTGGTATCTTATTTAAGTTAGAAAGTTATAAAAACAAATTTATATAAATAATTATATAAATAACAAAAAGGGACTGTTTTGGTTCGAGTTTTAAAACAGCCATTTTATATTTTTATAAAATACTACATCTCATGAGGATTCCAAAAGTGTCAGCAACTCGAAAAACCTATTTATAACGAAGGAGATATGACATTTACAAGTTATACGATAATAAACGCGTTATAAAAGAAATTTAAAAAACTTATTACAAACCACTTCTGATATAAAAGATTTGTTATTTTTTCTCAGATAGTACATATTTTTAGGATTCCAAAATATTAAGAATCATAATTTTGGATCAATAACGAAGGAGTTATGAATTTCGCAAGTTTACAATAATAAATACCTTTATAAAAATAATTTTATAAAAGTTATTGTTCACATCAGGTATTTTTATTTTGAAAACATCATAAATAGATAGAACTTTTAATTACGAAGACGTGTTCGAAAGAATCACTAAAATCGGAGTTAAAAAGAATAAGATACGACATTTACGAGTTTACGATAACTAAATTTATGTAAAAAGTACTGTTCACCAGAGGACTCAAAATATAAAAATGTAATATTTTGACATATCTTTCTAATACAAAACCATGGATATAAAGAACATTAAAAACGGAGCTAAACTGGATAATTTACGACAAATACGTCATTACAGCAATTAATTATATAAAAGTATTTTTATATAATTTATTAAGTACAATAAATGTTACTGTTCATCAGTAGTGTAATATTTATAAAAGTTATATTTTTATAGACAATCCAAATACGAAACCACGGGTATAAATATCATGCAAAACGGGCTTAAAACGAAAAATATAAGAAGATATTAAGTTTATATACTTTTTAAATATCATTGTACATTATTTATACAAATACATAAAGGGTTATGTTTTTAAGTAAAAAAACATGTGAACATACATATGAGACACTTATTTCATTTATGAATAAGTATAACATTTTTACAAACATATTTAGGTGTTTATAAGATTATATATGTATAGTTATTCAGGTGCATTATATTCATACGACCTACGTTAATTAGGTTGCATTCGGACTATCAAGTGACGAGTCACTCATTTGCTATATCATACCTTCATTCACCTAAGGTGAGTTTATAGTCCCCATCTTACACTTTTCAATCATTTATCAAATCTCGGGGATGAGATCATGTTTGTTTTACAAAATGGATGCAAGTACATTTTAATTCAAATATTACGAGTTTGCCTAAGTAGCTATAACCCACTATGCCCATCATCATGAACTGTTAATTACTGGATTGTAAGCGCGAATGTTATGAATAGATCTATTTGGGAATTAACATCCCCGTTCGGGCAAGTAGCACTTGCTAGTTTACCGGTTGGCCGGAAACGACGAATGTATACCATTTCGGACTCATAGATGTTACGGGTTGAACATCTACATTGGGCACCATCATTTATATGTATTTGATATACATACATTGTTTAGCTTCAGTGTCATGAGCTTAGTGCATATCGTAATACATTTTTGTGATATTGTATTTGTTGCTTTATTACAGGGAAATCTTGCTATCCGCTTCATTAAATTTATAAACCTATAAATTCACCAACATTATTGTTGACAGTTTAAACATGTTTTCTCAGGTCAATAAGGTGCAAGTCATGGATACATTGGATGGTCGTCTTTTGAAGTCATATTATTATAAAGATTTACATGTATTACATTTTGGGATAATTGTTATGTTGTGAAATCTTTACATTATCAAGAAACAAGTTAAGCCTAAGGGCTTTTGTAACAAACATATATGATATCCGATATATTAGTTTTTAAACGAATCTTTTAGAGGTCGTTCTCATATCTTGTGCTATTGATCTATGAAGTAATGCCTCTGGAACATCATATTCCGCTGTGACCCATTTTGGGGGTGTTACAGATTGGTATCTAGAGCCAAGGTTATAGAGAACCAGGTCAAATATTTTTACTTGGTCTATAGCCATTTTTTTTCAAACATTGTGTCATTCAAAAGTTTTTTAAAGGGACATACATGCAAACGAGTAGTGTTGCACCTAGTTTGCATCTAGTATACATGCTTACATGTCATGCACCATTTTAGCATTAGTTGATTATACTAAGTGCTTACATAGGTTATATACGTGTTGATATTACATTACGCGTATTACTGCTGGTCTTATATAATATACTTATATAAGTTTATATTATTGTTACGGATTAGTCATGTCATCGGACAACGCATCGTCTCCAGTTACCTATACGTCCATATCTTCTGATTCGGATGGACCATCATGGGGTATTCCACTTATGGATGCCGGCGAGCTTCCAGAGATGCATCCCTACGAGGAGGTTTCCCAACAAGGGCAAGCACCACCATTGTCACCTGCTTATGTACCTGACCCCATAGAGTTGGATAAGCATGTACCAGTATACGTTTTGGAGCCAGAGCACCCGGAGTACCATGTACCATCAGATGATGACATGCAAGTCGAGGATCAGCTTGATGCTGAAGACGCTTCACCGACTGCTGAGTCACATGGATACATTGCTAACTCGGAGTCGATGGAGGAGGAATCTATTGATTATCCGGATGAGCCTAAGGATGACGATGAGGATCCCGAGGAGGATTCCAGTGAGGATCATGAGCCTTAGGATGAGGATACTGAGGAGGAGGAGCCCTTTGAGGGTTCCGATGAGACTGAGCCATTCGAGGAGGACGAGACTGCTGTCACACCACCACCACCTAGACACCGTGGAGCGAGGATGTCTGTCAGATCTCAAACACCCATGGCCACTTCTACCCAGGCACTTATTGATGCATTTACTGCTGGATCACCTCTATTTCCACTACTACCCACCAGCCCTACCTATGATCAGGCACCACTAGGTCATAGGGCCGCCATGATCTATATGAGAGATGACATCCCCAAGGAGGACATGCCACCTCGGAGGAGATTTGTACTTACTGCTCCCTCACCTGGGTGTGATGTACCAGAGAGTTCTGTTGCTGCTGCTGCTAGACCACCTAGAGGTCAGTATGATTTTGTTGATACCGTTGAGGCAGGACAGGGTTTGATTCGTAGTCCTGGTCATGATGCCCGAAATATTGCTAGAGCTGCTGACAGAGCAGAGGATGTTGGTTATGTTAGAGCTTTACAGGATTCTGAGCATAGGATGATGACTTCCATTGAGGAAGTCAACCTAAGGGTTAGCTACCAGGCACAGGTTTGCAGGCGGGAGAGTGAGGATTTCTATACACACCTTCATGACGCTCAAACTGACCGCAAATACATTAGACTCGAGATTGATGTAGTGAGAGGCTAGAGGACTGCTTACGAGACAGAGTTGCGTGAGGTACACTAGGCTTACCTTAGTTCCGAGGCTTGGAACAGGGCATTATTGGCACACCTTGAGACACTGGAGACTCATGTGGGTCGTATGGAGAAGCAGCATCAGACTGCAGATGATCGTGCGACTGCACAAAGGATGCGTACTCGTGTACTAGAGGCTAGAGCTCAGATTGATACGGTAGAGGACACCGGTAGTAGCTATTAGTTATACTTTTCATTTCTAGCAATCTTGTATAGTCTATTAAGTTTTATGGGTAACTTCCAACTAATAGACTCTAGGACCATATTTTCATTTTCTGTACTAGATCATTAGTAGTCATTTTGTATCTAAACAAATCACGTATGATTTGACATTATGTTATGAAATGTTGATGTGTTATGTTATGGTTGATCTTATTTTTATTTATTCTCCATTGTGTTGTGATTTAGTTATTATCATCATATCCATTTGTATCAACATTGTGATTATATCTCATGTACATTGTATTCTTGTGATTTAGTAGAATCATGCCTGTAACAAGATAAGGAATAAACGTGTTGGGATTAAAAGCTTCTTGATGTTGTTTGGAGTTAATACTGTTATTGTTAAAGATAATGCTGCTCAAAGGAATTAAGACTGCTCATGTGTATGTTAATGCTGCTAAGAAAATCTTAGTGATGTTGGTAATCCTAATGAAAAATATGCTAAGTAGTTAGTACTGTTAGTTACTACTGCTAGTGTAACTTAGTTACTACTGCTAGTGTAACTTAGTACTGCTAGTATATGTTAGTACTGCTAGAGTAAAGTTAGTACTACTAGAGTAAAGTTACTACTGCTAGTGTAACTTAGTACTACTGATGAAGATTGAAGAAAACTTTCTATGTAGTTAATGTTGCTTGTGCTCAGTTAGTGCTGCTGGTACAAAAGTTACTACTGTTGGTGAAGAAAGTTAATGCTGCTGGTGCAAAGTTACAACTGCTGATAGAGTTACAACTGCTGACAGGATTACAACTACTAAAGGATAAAGATTGATTGAAGATAAAGATTGCTTTTGAGATATGTATGAGATATTTTTATAAAAGATATGTATAAGTTATTTGATTAGAAGATCATGATAACTTAGGAATATATTGTAAACCGACTAGGACTCCTTGGTGTATAAAAGGAGGACCTAGGGCATAGAGTTAGATATCAATTATTATCTAGAAATCGTTTTATTATTGCTTCAAGGTTTTGTAACCCTAACACTATTAAGAGTGTTCGTATTATACTGAGGCTTAAAGTTTGGTATTATACAATCTTGTTTGTTACTGTTTTATTGATTATTCTTCTTAGCATCATAGACTAGATTCCGCATAGTCTTTGATATATTCAATCAAATTTTCTACCATAGTTGTCTTGGATTTATTCAATACAACTAAGTCATTTACAAGCTAAGCAAGATCTATTCAAGTGGGATCAACAAGTGGTATCAGAGCTTGTTGAGAAACTTTGAATAAGAAGAACCATACTACACACAAGATCTTTTGTTTCAAGAAAAGATGGAGTTAGTATCTACACAAGTGGTTACTGCTGCAAAACTTCCAGTGCTCAATTCAGGCGAATTTGAGCTTTGGAAGATGAGGATCGAATAATACTTCTTAATGACTGATTATGCTCTTTGGGAAGTAATCTTAAATGGTGACTCACCTCCACCAATGAGAACTGTTGATGGTGTTGAGCAAACTTATCCTCCTACAACTGCAGAAGAGAAGTTAGCAAGAAAGAATGAGTTAAAGGTAAGAGGTACCCTGTTGATGGCTCTCCCTAATGAACATAAACTAAAGTTCAACACCTACAAAAGTGCCAAGACTCTGATGGAAGCAATAGAGAAGAGGTTTGGAGGTAATAAGGAGTCAAAGAAAGTACAAAAGATACTTCTTAAACAGCAGTATGAGAATTTCAATGGAAAAAGCTCAGAAGGACTTGACCAGATCTATGATAGGCTGCAAAAGCTTATCAGTCAGCTAGAGATTCATGGAGAAACTATTTCTCAAGAAGATGTGAATATGAAATTATTAAGAAGTCTACCATCTAAGTGGAAGACTCATACCCTGATTTAGAGGAACAAACCTGATTTAGAAGATCTAAGCATGGATGACTTGTACAATAATCAGAAGATTTATGAAGATGAAGTCATAAGGTCATCAAGCAGAAGCCAAAACATATAAAACGTAGCTTTTGTGTCTTCCAATAGCACTAGCAGCACCAATGAAGCAGTTAAGACTGCTCATGGTGTTTCTGATACTAACTTTAAGGCTAATTCTTCTACTTTACTAAATGTTGATAGTTTGAGTGATGCTGTGATCTACTCTTTCTTTGCTAGTCAGTCTAACAGTTCACAATTAGACAATGATGACCTAAAGCAAATTGATCCTAATGATTTGGAGGAAATAGACTTGAAGTGGCAGATGGCAATGTTGATAATGAGAGCAAAGAGATTTCTCATGAAGACAGGAAGGAATCTAGGTGTTAATGGGACTGATACCATTGGCTTTGACAAGAACAAGGTGGAATGCTATAATTGCCACAAAAGAGGTCATTTTGCTAGAGAGTACAAGGCACCTAGGAATCAAGACAACAGGAACAAGGAGACTACTAGAAGAACTATGCCTGTTGAGGAAACTACTTAAAATGCTTTAGTCAAAAGCTTTGGTGGCTCAAGATGGATTAGGGTATGACTGGAGTGACCAGGCTGAAGAAGGACCTACAAACTTTGCACTTATAGACTATACATCTTCAAGTTCTTCAAGCTCAGACACTGAGGTATCAACTTGTTCTAAAGCATGTTTAAAATCTTATGAAACTCTCAAAGAACATTATGATAAACTGACAAAAGATTTTAATAAATCTTAATTAAATGTAGGAGCTTATAAAGAAGGTCTAGAATCTACAGAGGCTAGACTAGATGTGTATAAAAAGAATGAGGCTGTTTTTGAAGAGGACATAAAGATTTGAAAACTTGATATTATGTTGAGAGATAATGCTTTAACAGAGCTTAGAAAGAAATTTGAAAAAGCTGAAAAAGAAAGAGATGATTTAAAACTTACCTTAGAAAAGTTTGAAAATTAATCTAAAAATCTAAGCAAACTGTTAGATAGTCAAATAAGTGATAAGTTCAAGTCTGGTTTAGGATTTGATAGTCAAGGGATTGATAGTCAAGTGTTTGATAGTCAAATAGTTGATAGTCAGGTGAATGATAAAACAAGTAAAGGGTATCATGCTCTTCCCCTTCCCTATACTGGGAACTTCATGCCTCCTAAACCTAATTTGGTACTTGCTGATGAGGATGAATATGTTTTTAGTGAGTCAGTAACTAGTGTACCTATAGTTGCAACTAGTAAAGTTAAGACTAGTGAGTCAAAACCTAAGTCTGTTAGTGAACCACTTATTGAAGATTGGATATCTGACAGTGAAAATGAGAATAAGACTGAGTTTAAGTCTAAACAAAGAAAACCTAGTTTTGCTAAGGTAGAATTTGTTAAATCTGATGAGCATGTGAAATCACCTAAGGATTCTGTCAAGGAGGTAGAGAACAATAAGCAAGCTAGGTACCCTAGGAAAAACAGTCAAAGTCCTAGAGGTAAAAAGAGAAACTAGAATAATTTGATGACTCAGAAATTAGGAAGTTATTTTGAGTTTAAAAATAAAGCTTGCTATGTATGTGGCAGTTTTAACTATTTGATCAAAGATTGTGATTTCTATGAAAAGACAATAGTAGAAAAACCTGTATGGAACAATGCTAGAAGAGTGAATCATCAAAATTTTCAAAGAATGTCTCACCCTCATCCAAAAAGAAATTTTGTTGCAAAAGCAGTCTTAATGAAATCTAGCCTTAAAACACTTAATACTGCTAGGCAAAACTCTTCAAGAGCAGCAATATCTGTTAATATTGCTAGACCAATTAATACTGCTTACCAAAGATCAACAGTGAACTATGCAAAGCCAGCATCAAATGTTTTTTATAGAGCACATTCACATGTTGGAATGCCCTTTAACAAGTTTACAACAAATAAGAACAGTAATTTCAATGAAAAGGTTAATACTGTTAAGGGAAATGTTACTACTGTTGGGCCAAAAGCAGTAGTAAGTGATAATAAGGGAAATGAGGCTAATGCTGTTAAGGCCTCAGCATGTTGGATTTGGAGACCAAAGCACAAAGTTTTAGACCATGTCTCCAGAAATAATGGTGCATCAATGTCCTTTAAAAGACTTGACTATGTTTATGCACAAGGTAGATCCAAGTCAGTAATGGCTTGGGTCTCCAAAAGAAACTAATTTTCTTACCATTATGTGTAGGGCAATCCACAACAAGATTTTAAGAATAAAGGAGTGATTGACAGTGGATGCTCTAGGCACATGACAGGAAACATGTCCTGTCTTATAGATTATGAAGAAATTGATGGAGGATTTGTTGCCTTTAGAGGTAATCCTAAAGGAGGGAAAATTACTGGGAGAGGTAAAATAAGAACTGGTAAATTGGATTTTAAAAATGTGTATTTTGTAAAGGAACTAAAGTTTAACCTCTTCAGTGTCTCACAAATGTGTGACAAGAAGAATAGTATTCTTTTTACTGATACTGAATTTGTTGTTCTATCTCCAGACTTTAAGTTAACTGATGAAAGTCATGTTTTGCATAAAGTTCCTAGAAAGGATAACATGTACAATGTTGATTTAAGGAATGTAGTTCCTCAAGGAGGTCTCACTTGTCTCTTTGCAAAGGCCACATTAGATGAGTCTAATCTTTAGTATAGGAGGCTTGGACATGTAAATTTTAAAACAATGAATAAACTAGTAAAGGGAAACCTTGCAAGAGGTTTACCTTCAAAACTTTTTGAAATTAATCAAACCTGTGTTGCTTGTTAGAAGGGAAAGCTACATAGAGCTTCTTGTAAGACCAAAACAGTCAGTTCAATCTGCCAACCATTACAAATGTTACACATGGATTTGTTTGGCCTAACATTTGTAAAGAGTTTAATGAAGAAGATGTACTGCCTAGTAGTCACAGATGATTTTAGTATGTTTAGTTGGGTTTTATTTTTAGCCACTAAGGATGAAACTAGTGGAATCCTTAAACCATTCATAATAGGCATAGAAAATCTAATAGACCTTAGGGTGAAAGTTTAGATGTGACAATGGGACTGAATTCAAGAATAAGGTCATGAATCAGTTCTGTGAATTGAAGGGTATTAAGAGGGAGTTTAGTGTTGCTAGGACTCCACAACAAAATGGAGTAGCTGAAAGGAAAAATAGGACACTAATAGTGGCTACTAGGACTATGCTAGGTGATTCAAAATTGCCAACAACTTTTTAGGCTGAAGCAGTTAATACTGCTTGTTATGTCCAAAATAAGGTGTTAGTTATCAAGCCTCACAACAAGACCCCTTATGAATTTTTTATAGGAAGAAAACCTGCCTTAAGCTTCATGAGACTATTTGGGTGTCTTGTCACAATCCTTAATACCATAGATCACCTAGGTAAGTTTAATGGAAAGGCTGATGAAGGATTCTTTGTAGGATACTCTACCAATAGCAAAACATTTAGATTATTTAACAGTAGAACTAGGATAGTAGAAGAGAATCTGCATGTGCAATTTAGTGAAAATACACCTAATACTGCAGATACAAAAGCATGATGATGCAGGTAAAGCAAGAGTAGAGACAGTACCTGGCAAAGATTACATACTGCTACTATTATGGACTCAAGATCCATCATTCTCTTCTAGTACAAAGGATTCTCCTAATGCTGGATTCAAACCTTCAGAGGAGGAGGAAAAGAAGGATGCTGAAGATCTAGGGAATAAAGATGGTAAACCAAGTGAAGAGGGTGAAAGAGTTGATAAAGAGAAGGATGTTAATGTAAGTGTTAACAGCACTAACAATATTAATACTGTTAGTTTAACTATTAATGCTACTAGCATATAGGATAATTTTATTAATAAGAATATAGTTTATGAATGTGATGATGATCCAAATATGCCTGATTTGGAAGAAATTGGCAGATTTAGTGATGCTGAATATGATGATTCAAGGGCTGACATAAACAATTTAGATACATACTTCCAAGTTAGTCCTGTTCCTACTACAAGAATACATAAGGATCATCCTCTTAATCGAGTCATTAGAGATCTCAATCATCTACTCAAACAAGACAGATGACAAAGAATTTGGAGGAATATTGGTTTGTTAGTACTACTCTTAAACAAAGAACAAGCCATAAAGACCTCCAAAATTGCTTGTTTGCTTGCTTTTTATCACAAGAAGAACCTAAAAAGGTAGTTCAAGCACTAAAGGATCCAAGCTAGATATAGGTTATGCAAGAAGAGCTTCTACAATTCAAGTTTCAATAGGTTTGGACCTTGGTGGATTTACCACATGGCAAAAGGGCCATTGGTACTAAATGGGTTTACAGGAATAAGAAGGATGAAAGAGGCATTATGATAAAGAACAAAGAAAGATTGGTTGCACAAGGGTACACACAAGAAGAAGGAATAGACTTTGATGAGGTTTTTGCTCCTGTTGCCAGAATTGAAGCAAATAGGCTATTCTTAGCCTATGCCCAATTTAAAGACTTTGTGGTGTATCAAATGGATGTCAAGAGTGCTTTTCTTTATAGAAAGATTAAAGAGGAAGTCTATGTTTGTCAACCACCAGGATTTGAAGATCCAGACTTCCTTGACAAAGTATACAAAGTGGAAAAGGCACTTTATGGATTGTATCAAGCTCCCAGAGCATGGTATGAAACCGTGTCAAGTTATCAGAGAGGAAAGATACACAAAACTTTGTTTATCAGAAGGGACAAAAGTGATATTCTATTAGTTCAAGTATATGTAGATGATATCATTTTTGGCTCTACAAAGAAGTCATTATGCACAATGTTTGAGAAGATAACGCATAAGAAGTTTCAAATGAGTTCTATGGGTGAACTCACATTCTTCCTAGGCCTGCAAGTGAAGCAGAAGGAAGATGGGATTTTTATAAGCCAAGACAAGTATGTGACTGAGATTTTAAGGAATTTAGCTTTAGTGATGTCAAAACAGCAAGCACACCCATGGAAACTCATAAGCCTTTGCTCAAAGATGCAGATGGTGAAGATGTAGATAAACACTTGTATAGATCCATGATTGGATCATTGATGTATCTAACTTCTTCAAGGCCTGACATTATGTTTGCAGTATCTTCTTGTGCAAAATTCCAAGTCAATCCTAAAAGTTCACATCTTCATGCTGTGAAAACGATCTTTAGATACTTAAAAGGTCAACCTAAACTGGGCCTTTGGTATCCCAAGGATTCACCTTTTAATTTGGTGGCATATACTAACAGTGACTATGCAAGAGCAAGCTTAGATAGGAAGTCCACAACAAGAGGTTATCAATTCCTAGGATGTAGATTGATTTCATGGCAGTGTAAGAAGCAGACTGTAGTTGCTAATGCCACAACTGAGGCTGAATATGTAGATGCTTCAAGTTGTTGTGGTCAAGTGCTTTGGATTCAAAATCAATTGCTTGATTATGGATATAACTTTATGCATACAAAGATCTATATTGATAATGAACGCACAATATGCATAGTAAAGAACCCTGTTTTTCACTCAAAAATAAAGCACATCGAGTTTAGACATCACTTTATCAGAGATTCTAATGAGAAGAAGCTTATTCAAATGATTAAGATTCACACAGACCAGAATGTTGTAGATTTGCTTACAAAAGCATTTGATGTTAGCAGATTTCAATATCTGATTGCAAGTATTGGAATGCTTAACCTCTTAAATGTGTTAATATGCAGCAGATTCTACACATATGATGATTGGAATGACATGGAAAAGCTGCTCAGGATGAAAATTTGAGTTAATACTGGTAACTGAAAGTTTGTGTGGTCAAGTATAACTTAAACACTATCAGTTAATATGATAATTGTACAAATTGTTCTAGATTGTGTTTCTTTGAACTAACATTTTGAAGTAAAAAGCCAAGAAGGTGTGTGATTGATGATGGATAAGCTAATTGAAATAGACTTGGAATTTATACTGCTGGGAAAAAGTTAATGTTGTCAGGCTTAACTTAGTGCTGGTGGTATAACAATTCATCAAGTGTTGGTTTGATCACCACACCACAAATGGTCATCAATTCACCATGTCTAATCTACAAGAAAGAATTGGCTATTCCAGGGCAAACGACAACTGGTAAAGAATTCCTAAATCCGTTGATGGATGGTAGTTTTCCAAAAACTATAAGTACAAAAGTTAGTGCTGCTAGACTATTTTTAGTACTGCTAGGCTAAATTGGTTATTGAGAGATACAGTGAGCTGAAAAATAGAAAGAGAGATTTGGAGAGTTCAAAAACAGAAAGAGAGATGTGTGAAACTATAATAACCCTTAATTTTCATCAATGTAATTATCCATCTATTAAATTAGATGCACTGTAATATCCATCTATTATATATACCACC
>BQNB010144852.1:5498-16798 GCA_026074375.1 Tanacetum coccineum
CTAATAAACTGGCAGTACTAACAATTTGTACTGGCAGTACTAACTAAGCTTGACAGTACAAAGTCTTCTCTTGGCAGTACTAAGTTGAACCAGTAGTACAAAATTGTAGAAGCCCTTAATTCCTAACAAAAAACATATAAAAACAAATTTTATAAACATTTTAAGCAAAAGATCCAAACTTTCTGTTTTTAGTTCGAATATAAAGCATTTATTTTATGTTTTATAAAATACTACATTTTACAAGGATCGGAGGCATATAGAGAACTCGAAAAACCAAGATATAACGAAGAAGTTATGCTATTTGCAAGTTTATATAATTAAATACATAAAAATACTTTATAAAAATAATTTTATAAAAATTACTGTTCACATCAGATACTTTGTGAAAAATACTTTAAAGAACTTTTATTTACGAAGACGTGCTCGAAAGAATCACTAAAATCGGAGTTAAAACGAATAAGATATGACGTTTACGAGAATTACGCTAATTAAATTTATAAAAATAAATTTATAAAAGTGCATGAACAGTAAAAAGTATTGTTCATCAGAGGACTTAAAATACTAAAATGTAATATTTTTGATAAATCTTCTTAATACGAAAGCGTGGACGTAAAGAACATACGAAACAGGCTTAAAACGAGAAAGTTACGTCCTTTTTACTAATGTAATATTCATAAACATTTTAACTTTATAAATATTATTTCTTGAATACAATTAGATGGTGATGTAGCTATATAGAATTATATACGGTATTATTTATTCAAGGTACTTAGTACTCATATGACCTATAATTAATTAGGTTGCAATCGGACATTTACGTGACACATTTTCATTATGTGATTTACGTTGTTGATTCATTCACTCAAGGTGAGTTTATAGCCCCTCTTTCACTTGTTTTACAATTACTTTCCAAATCTCGGGGGAGAATCCTTGCTCGTTACTACTTGTTTACATATTCATGTACAATATCTTTTGCATACTCTTATACATACTTGATTTCGTAACGTGGTTTCAAACTCGTTTACATACTCATTACAAACTCGTTACAACTTTGTTATACTCTCATTTTCATATCTCACGGTGAGATACAATACTTATTTACACTTATGGAAGCAACAACTATACTTTACTTTTATGATTACGGATTAGCTTAAGTTGCATGAACTGTTAATTACTCGGAGGGTAAGCACGAATGTTATAAAATAGATCTATTTGGGATTGACAATCCCCGTTCGGGTGATTAGCTATCACTGGAAACAAACGTTATACCATGTCGGAGCATGACTGGATTGGTGTCTACAGGGCCAACAACTACATACTCATGAACTGTTATTGTGCCTTGAATAAAGTGGCATACACATAAGTCTACGTCACAGCTTCATGAACTTAGGGGTGAAATCGAAATCACACATGATGACTATTGTATTAGATACAATGGTCAAGCATACTTTTCAAACGCTTTGCTCCAACTAAACTCAACTTTTTGTGACTATCGTATGGGATACAATAGTCATACACATCTTTGATTTCAACATTTATACATACAATTTTGGTAACTATTATAACGATTGAAATGGTCATATACTCTTTACAAATATTTGATCCAACATTTGTACTTACAAAAATTTGTGAACTCACTAACTTTATGTTGACACTTTTAAGCATGTTTTTCTCAGGTGAATTAGATGCTTGACATACATGATGTGCATTGGAGTCTAGACTATACAAGACTACATTCATGGATTTCTACAAACAAATCTCGTTGTATTATTTCAGTCTTACATTATTGATGCAAACTTTGGGACCAACGTTATAACAAATTCAGATTTTGGTTAAATCAACGAGATCACTTTTCAAACGACTCATTTAGAGGTCGTTCTCTCATATCTTGTGCAATGTACTTATGAAGTAACACTCCTGGACATATTTCCGCTGCGACCTATTTTGGGGGTGTTACAGATTGGTATCTAGAGCCAAGGTTATAGAGAACTAGGTTGCATTTTACCTAGACTATAACCGTTTTACAAACATTGCATCATACAAAAGTTTTTAACGGGACATACATACACTATTTGTTTGCATTAGTTGGTCATACTAGATGCTTACATGATTAATATACGTGTTTATATTATAGTACGTATATTACTACTGGTCTTATATAATATACTTATATAAGTTTAATTTTGCTTGTTACAGCAGTCATGTCGCGTTTATGATTTTATGAAATCTGACGTGTATTATATTTTCTTGTGATTTTGAAGAAAATGGCACCAAAGAAAAGAACCACAAGGGCATCACCAGCCACAACAACCACCACCACCACACCGGTCACCAATGCCCAGCTTAAGGCATTGATCGACCAAGGCGTTGCCGATGCATTGGCAGCACGTGACGCTGACAGAAGCATGAATGGCGATGACAGCCATAATTCGGGAACGGGTGTAAGGAGACAAGCTCCTCTTGCTCGTGAGTGCACTTACCCAGATTTCATGAAATGCAAACCCCTATATTTTAAGGGTACTGAAGGAGTTGTCGAGTTGACTCAGTGGTTTGAAAGAATGGAAACTGTATTCCGTATAAGCAATTGCACTGTGGAAAACCAAATCAAGTTTGCCACTTGTACTCTTCTTGGAAGTGCTCTAACGTGGTGGAACGCCCACGTTAGGACTGTTGGTCACGATGTTGCGTATGCAATGACCTGGACAAACCTGAAAAAGATTATGACCGACAAGTACTGCCCAAGGGGTGAGATTAAGAAGCTTGAGGTTGAGATGTGGAATCTGATGGTTAAGGGTACCGATGTGGTAGGCTATAACCAACGTTTTCAGGAACTAGCATTGAGGTGTGCTAGGATGTTTCCTGAAGAGTCGGATAAGATCGAGAAATATGTCGGTGGTTTGCCCGACATGATTCACCGAAGTGTAATGGCATCTAAGCCTAAGACAATGCAAGATGCAATTGAATTTGCAACTGAACTGGTAGATAAAAAGATCAGCACTCTTGCTGAACGTCAAGCTGAGAATAAGAGGAAACTTGATAACAACAACCAAGCTCAACAACAACCTCCCAAGAAGCAAGGTATGGCTATAGCTTATACCGCTGGGTCTGGTGAAAGGAAGGAGTATGCTAAAACTCTACCATTGTGCAACAAGTGCAAGTTTCATCACAATGGCCAGTGCACTGTAAAGTGTGCAAACTGCAAGAGAGTTTGTCACTTGACCCGAGACTGTAAGAGTCCTGCTGCTACTAACAATCAGAGAAACCTCACTTGCTATGAATGTGGGAATCAAGGGCATTACAAGAGTGATTGCTCGGAGTTAAAGAACCAAAACCATGGAAACCAAGCTGGAGGTACTGAAGCACGGGGAATGGTACATGCCTTAGGAGGAGGAGAAACCAATCAAGACCTTAACAACATGGAGGATGATATCAATGCTTAGACTCTATTCCATTAAGAATTTCTCGTTGTATTTCTCTTAAATTTCCGTTGTGTTGTACGAATGATTTCAAATTATCTATCAATGTGTTGTGAAAATTTCATCAAAATTTCTTTAATTCTCTACTTATTTATATAAGCCACTCCCATAAATATTATGAAATCATAACATTATTTTAACGAAAATGAGCATTGCATCGTTAACCCTCAAATATACATAGCCTGATCACCTATGTATAATTCAGGAAGGACCATGCCCATGCTGAGAGTAGTCACCTTAACACTTATTGTCAAGAACAATTTTCTATTTATATCAAGTTTTATGTGCGTATTCATAAAATGTATTTATCACGAGGAACCAAACTAATAATCATAATAACTAAGTAAACTCTTACACCACCTTACTATATAAAGTCGACAAAAAAAAATTAACCGACACGTTAAGCTAAAGGGAACGAATAAGCCTACTAGAAGCCGAGCCTTGGTCGCAACAATAAATATTAAACCAATGTCACTAATCTTGGACGCTCAAGATAAAGCAATTTAGAAGGGGAATGCAAACGAGTTACTAAGCATGGTAACGAAGTATTTGAAAGATATAAATAAAAATAACAAATAGATTTGTTGCCACAACATCCGTTTATTATCTTAGAAATAAGATTACATAAGAACATAAAGGAATTTCAAGTTTTATTACAACCCTCCCCTAGCGATAATATCTATTTCTTCCAAAGTAGATCCACGCCAATAGCGAGGACAATGATCAGCGCAAGAATTGCTAGAAAAAAGGCCAGATACTGAAAATCTTCTTCGTATGGGATGTAGGCAAGATAAATGCCGAGTGCTACCGTGCTCACCATTGCCAAGAGTGTAATGATATGCAACATTTGTGAGGATTGGATAAGAGAAAATTTAAGTGAAAGATTTAGTGTTGTGTGAAGAAATGGAGGATAAAAAATTGGTATTTAAAAGGAGGGGGTGACCGTTGGAGTCACTGTTCATGACCGTTGGGGTCACTGTTCAATTATAAAAATAAAAATAAAATATTTACCCACACCTCTTCCATGAAAGCATCTAGTATGACTAACTAATGCAAACAATTAGTGTATGTATGTCCCGTGTAAAACTTTTGTATGATGCAATGTTGTGAAAACGGTTATAGTCCAGCAAAACATTTGACCTGGTTCTCTATAACCTTGGCTCTGATACCAATCTATAACACCCCCAAGTTGGGTCGCAGCGGAATTATGTTTGGGAGTGTTACTTCATAAGTACATTGCACAAGATATGAGAGAACGACCTCTAAATGAGTCGTTTGAAAAGTGATCTCGTTGATTTAACCAAAATATGAAATTGTTATAATGTTGGTCCCAAAGTTTGCATGAATAATGTAAGACTGAAATAATACAATGAGATTTGTTTGTAGAAATCCATGAATGTAGTCTTGTATAGTCTAGGCTCCAATGCACATCATGTATGTCAAGCATCTAATTCACCTGAGAAAAAACATGCTTAAAAGTGTCAACATAAAGTTGGTGAGTTCATAGATTTTTGTAAGTACAAAAGTTAGATCAAAGATTTATAAAGAGTATATGACCATTTCAATTTGTGTAATAGTTACCAAAATTATATGCTTAAATGTTGAAATCAAAGATGTGTATGATTATTGTATCCCATACAATAGTCATAAAAAGTTACGTATAGTTTGGACCACCATTGTTCAAAGTATGTATTACCTCTTTATTCAAGGCAACGTAAATATTCATGTGTGTATAAAACAATGATTACGATTATTCTAAGTTCATGAAACTGCTGCATAGACTTATATGTATGCCACTTTATTCAAGGCACCGTAAATGTTCATGTTCTTGTGAATGTCGTTCCTTGCTCCGACATGCTATAATGTTCGTTTGCCCAGTGATAGCTAATCACCCGAACGGGGCTGTCACACCCGAATAGATCTATTTTATAACATTCGCGCTTACCCTCCAAGTAATTCACAGTTCATGCAACCTAAGCTAATCCGTAATCATAAAAGTAAAATTGGTGCGTCCATAAGTGATAACAAGTATTGTATCCTATTGCAAGATATAAACATGAGTGTATAATAAAGTTATAATGAGTTTGTAATGAGTTACGAAATCAAATATGCAATCAAGTATGTAAAAGAGATTGTAAATGTATGTGTAAACAAGTTGTAACAAGCATGTATTCTCCCCCGATATTTGTAAAGTAATACAAAACAAGTGAAAGAGGGGCTATAAACTCACCTCGAGTGAATGAATCAACAAAGTAAATCACAGAATGAAAATGCGTCACGATAATGTCCGAATGCAACCTAATTAATTATAGGTTGTATGAGTACTAAGTACTTTGAATAACTAAGACCATATATAATTCTATATAGCTACATCACCATCTAATCGTATTTGTGAAATCATATTTATAAAGTTAAAATGTTTATAAATATTACTTTAGTAAAAATGGCGTAACTTTATCGTTTTAAGTCCGTTTCTTACGTTCTTTACGTCCATGCTTTCGTATTAAGACGATGTATCAAAATATTACATTTTCATATTTTGAGTCCTCTGGTGAACAGTACTTTTTACTGTTCATGCACTTTTATAAATTTATTTTTATAAAATTTAGTTATCGTAAACTCGTAAATGCCGTATCTTATTCGTTTTAACTCCGATTTTAGTGATTCTTTCGAGCACGTCTTCGTAATTAAAAGTTTTATCTAACTAATGTATTTTCCAAAATGTATCTGAGATGAATAGTGATTTTTACTGTTCATAGTTTATAAAATTATTTTTATAAACTTTAATTATTGTAAACATGAAAAATCCATAACTCCTTCGTTATTGATCGAAAAATTATGATTCTTAAGGTTTTGGAATCCTAAAAATATGTACTTTTTATGAAAAATACTCAATCATTTATATCAGATGTGAATAGTAATAAGTTTTTATAAAATTTCTTTAATAAAAGCATTAATTATCGTATAACATGCAAATGGCGTATCTTCTTCGTTATAAATCGGTTTTTTGAGTTCTCTATATGCCCACGACCCTTGTAACTTTTAGTATTTTATATAAACATAAATGAATGCTTTATTTTTGAATTTAAAACAGTGGGTTTTGTTCATTTGGCTATAAAACTTGTTTTTATAAGTTTTTAGCTTAGTAAGTTTGTTACAAGTCCTCTACCATAACTTATACCATAAGTCTCATATATGTTAGGTCCTTTAGTCCATCATTTGTCCAAATATTGTCCATGATAACAAGATCTCGCATCACTTTTACTTATAACATAATAAGTAAACTTTTAAGCATGAAAGTTTATATATACTTTTTAATAAGTAACCATACTTGTATAATGTTTATACTTCCATTCCAACATGTATTTAACATCCATATAACATATTACAAAGTAGATCATACCATGATCACAAGTAAAAATGATGGTGATTTACTATATAAACACTATATATACATAAAATCACAAATGTAAAGAGTTTGAGGTTTTTAGATAACCTTATGATGATGTATGATGAAGAGTAACAAGATATAAACCCTAGTTTAGAATCAAAACTCAAGCTTTCAAGACTTAGAAAACCCTAAATTCCAAGAAACCTTAATCTTAAACCTTCTTGATTAAACTCTTGTAAATGCTAAACCAAGCCTTCAATATACCTTAGGATACCTTAGATATGATGTTAGCTTACTTAAATACTTGGTAAATAAAATTTTATGAATTATTTGAGTGTGTTTGGAGTGAGCCGTGGCTAGGGGAGGGAGATACAAAGAGAGTTTGTGAAATTTTGCTTAAGGAATGAGTGTATGTGTTTTCTCTTCTAGTTAGCTCTCTTATATACACCAAGGACTAGTCTTAAGACAAGATGAGTAAAATGAGGAAGTTTTTGGTCAATTCTACTAGTCATGAGCTAGTCATAATAAGTTCTAGTTTGTACAAGACTTTGGTAAGATTTTTGTGTGCTTATATTTCCCTATGATGGGAATCATCCCATGAAATTAAGGAGGGGGATGAAATACTTGATGTCTTTGATCTTTTATATAAAATATCTTGTAGTCTTGAAGTTTAAAGTTGTAAAGGTTAATGTAGAAGTATAAACTAGTAAAGTGTATGTCTTGGTTTGGTTCCCTTATGTAAAATTCGGCCAAGATGAGTAACATAGGTGAAGTTTTATAAAACTTTGAGTATTGGGTATAATATTTGGTATTTGTTGAAGCGTAGAAAAGTTTTGGTTTTTCTGTGAATGCCTAAACGTATTTTATCGCGAAACGTAAACACTTTACGTAACTAATAAAAATAAAATGTGCTAAGTTAATAATTATCCTCTAAATAATTATCTAACACTTGCTTGACGTAAACATTTAATTGTTTGATGCCTGTTTACGTTGAATGATAATTTTTAGCTTACGCGATTTAACTTAACGATTAAAATTAAAGCAAACGTGTACGAGACTAAAAATAAATAGTGAATCAAATGACGTCGTAAAATGACCTGAAAATACATATTGTTACATATCTCATCACGATTCCATACATATAGAGAACAAGCTAAACGAAATTAAAATTAGTAAGTTATGACTTTTATAAGGTTGCGATGATTAAATATATAAAAGTAGTTTTATATATTTTCACAAAAACTGTAAATGTTACTGTTCATCAGAAGCTAAATTATTGTAAATATGATATTTTGATAGATTTTCTTAATACGAAACCGTAGACATAAAGAACGTATAAAACATAGTTAAAACGATAAAGATATAAGGTTTATAGAACCTTATGCACTATTTTTATACTTGTGCATAAATTTCTTATACTCAATACAATTAATCTAAATTATATAATATCATATATAATAAACAAAAAATACTAAAAATTCATTATTGTCAATAAATAATCAATTGTCGTACAAGAATAATACTTTATTTTACGGATACAAAATACGTATACACTTATTTAACAAATACGATTTAACCATTGTTTTGACTTTTCAAATTAAACCAAAAGCTATTAGGTGGTGGTGTAATTATATAACTTATGATGTAGTATTTATATTAAATACATTATACTTATACAGACTATAATTAATTAGGTTGCATTTTGATTTCCCGAGACGATTTACATACTTGATTTAGATAATCAACCATTCACTTGAGGTGAGTTTATAGCCCCTCTTTCACTTGTTTTACATTTACTTTACAAATCTCGGGGGAGAATACATGCTCGTTACAACTGGTTTACATATACATTTACAATCTCTTTTACATACTCTTCTACATACATGTTTACATATTTTATTTTGTAACTCATTTATATACTCGGTTACATGAACGTTTACAAACGCATTACATGATTGATTTCAAACTCCTTTTCATATCTCACGGTGAGATACGATACTTGTTTTACTTATGGGCGTAACTAAGATTAATTAAATCACTTCTTCGGATATTGTATACCAAGCAATACACACTGCTTCAGATATTGTATACCAAACAATACACACTGCTTTGGATATTGTATACCAAGCAATACACACTTCTTCGGATATTGAGTACCGAGCAATACACACTTCTTCGGATATTGTATACCAAGCAATACACATTTCTTTGGATATTGTATACCAAGCAATACACACTTCTTCGGATATTGTATACCAAGCAATACACACTTTAAACAATTACGGTCCAATATTTATACATACATTTTTGTGACTATTATAAGGATTAAAATGGTCATACATGCTTTACAAATCTTTGATTCCAACATTTTAACAAACGCATTCTGTGTGGTTCGTGTTTACACGCATTTTAAGAAAACCTATATATTTTAGTTTATGCGTTGCAAGTCTTGTATGGGCAGGACTTGTAACACAGTAAATTTGTATATATAGTTTTTGTGATTTACGTTTACATTTACAAAAATCTATGAACTCACCAACTTTATGTTGACACTTTTAAGCATGTTTTTCTCAGGTGAATTAGATGCCTGGCTTACTTGATGTGCATTGGAGTATAAATAATACAAGATAACTTTTCAAACAACATTCAGAGGTCGTTCTCTCATAGCCTGGGCAAAGGTACTCATGAAGTAACGCTCCCGGACAATATTCCGATGTGACCTAATTTGGGGGTGTTACAGATTGGTATTCAGAGTCAAGGTTATAGAGAACTAGGTTGCATATTTTACCTTGACTATAACCGTTTTTATAAACATTGCATCACTTCAAACTTTTTCGATGTGCATAAACACTACTTGCTTACTTGCTTACTTGCTTACATTACTTGCTTACGAATCAATATCACAAGATATATAAGAACGACCTTTAAAAGTCGTTTAAAACCGATACAATGATTTAACAAATTGTTGTTCATAAGTTCGAAACATCACTTGTTTTATTGTTCAAAAATAACAAAGATTTTTAGTCCATAACAAATAATCCCCAAAATGTAATGCACAAATCTTTAATGTATATGACTTCCAAAATAAAACCACCAATGTATCCCTTGTCTTGTACCTCATTGATCTCCTGAGAAAACATTGCTTAAAACGTCAACAATAATGTTGGTGAATTCATAAGTTTGTAAAATGTATAATGTAGACCGCGTTTCCCCATGATAATGCAACAATGTCAAACATCATAAAAAGAATTTACGTTTCCTAAGCTCATGACGTGAAATCTCGAAATGTATGAATTGCTATATAAATTGCCAACATTGCCCATGATGATGTTCTAACCTGCAACATCCAAAATCCGACATGGTATACATTCGTTGGCTAGCATATCGGCAAAGTGAGCATGACTCACCCAAACGGGCATGTCAATCCCAAATAGATCTATTTATAACATTTGTGCTCACAATAAGTAATTGACAGATCATGATAATAGGCTTAGAGGATTATCGCTACTTAGGAAAACACGTAATCATAATGTAAAATGTCCACTTGCGTCCAATTGTAAACAAATGCATATGTTTCTCACCAAAAAAAAAAAATTAGGAAAAAAAAAAAAAAAAAACTTGTTATCATATAAATGAAAAAACATGGGGCTATGAACTCACCTGACGATGAATCGATAATGTAAATCGCAAACATAAAATGCGTCAAGAGAACGCCCGAATGCAACATAATTAATTATAGGTCGTATGAGTACTAAGTACCTTGAATATCTAATACCGTATATAATTCTATATAGCTACATCACCATCTATTCTTATTAGTGAAATCATTTGTATAAAGTAAAAACGTTTATAAATATCTCTTTAGTAAAAATGGCGTAACTTTATCGTTTTAAGTCCGTTTCTTATGTCCATGCTTTCGTATTAAGATGAGTTATCAAAATATTACATTTTCATATTTTAAGTCCTCTGGTGAACAATAATTTTTACTGTTCATTCACTTTTATAAATTTATTTTTATAAATTTAATTGTCATAAACTCGTAAATGTCGTATCTTATTCGTTTTAACTCTGATTTTAGTGATTCTTTCGAGCACGCCTTCATAATTAAAATGTTTATCTAATTAATGTATTTTCCAAAATGTATCTGATATGAATAGTGATTTTTACTGTTCATAGTTTATAAAATTATTTTTATAAACCTTAATTATCGTAACTGTCACACCCCGCCAAGGCGGAAACGCGAGGCGTAAACAAGAATGGATATCATCACAACACATGGTGTCTATATAGAGAATACTAAAATGAAAACTAAAGTAAAGCAAAGACACAAAGTGTTATAGGTTTAAGACTCACATTATAAACCTTTCAAACCAATTACTATGATTATCAAAACAATATAGGACAATTATGCAACATATGAACTTATCCTAACA
>BQNB010144854.1:0-12002 GCA_026074375.1 Tanacetum coccineum
ACTTCCCCAAACTAAATCTTTGAAAAGTAGCAAAGACTTTTGTGGGGAGAGTTTAAGAAATCACAAGTTTTAAAACACCCCATTTTCCCCTTTTCAAAACTTTTTCCATTTTTTTAGAATAAACTTAGAATTTTCCGACTTTCGTTATTTCCATAACTGTTAGGGATCATAGAACAAGATGCATTTCGATCCGAGAATGCCCCAAAAGGATAAATTCATCGTCCCTGACTTTTCACTTACTCCAAACCAAGCTTAAAACGAAATCACAGCTAAATATCAGTTAAGATGCTAACACTACTCATATTTGCAACTTGTGAACTTTTCACTCCCGACAATTATTATATCTTAGGTGAATGTGCTATTTTGAATTTCAACCTTGGATCAACGTTTTGCAAAATTCTATGCTTCATGTTCCACCCGAGAATAATGAGTTTGAAGGCGAGATCATCCCATGTAGCGACTTTCGTCTCGGCACATCCCAACCTTGCGGCTAAGTGACCAGGCTTTTGACACCCCACAGAGACTAGTATCGGGACTCACAGACCTTAGGTTTCAAAAACTCTCAGGTTTCCCGAATATACATAGCTTTAAAAACAGAATAGTCAAAGTACAAAAGCATATTTGAATTTAACAAAAAGAAATCTATTTAATTCAAACTTAATATTAAACATTTATGCAATTATAACCCTCGACCTTTTAGAAGACTGCAACATCGGTTGTGAGCCGGCAAGATGTAGCAAACTTTTTCAGTCTCAGATTTTTATTCTTACTATGGGCTTTCTTTAGAAGACTACCACATCGGTTGTGAGCCGGCAAGAGGTAGTAAACTTTTATCAACCCACAGCTTTTATTATTATATCTTTTGATTATTATTATTATTATTATTTATATATATAAAGAAGACTTCTTTTTGAAAAATTCAAGTATAAGTTTGAACTAAGACTAAAATTTTTGCTATATACTATATAAAAATTGTTGATTTAAGTTTAATCTCCAAAAATAGCACGTTTGATTAGTCCGGTTAGGAGCTTATGGGAGAAAAAGCCACAAATTACATACATGAGCTCTTAAGATTTCCAAATAATCCTTGTTTAGCATCCAACTCATACTTAACTCTATCATTTTTCGTTCTTCGCAAAAATCGCGAACGCTTAGCCTAAAAGTTAAGGAACAAGCTAGAGCTCAACACGCTCGATCGGGTCAAAATTTATTCTTATTCTACCCAGTAGGAAAGTCAAAATTATGACAAAACACTTATTTTATTTTTGAAAATTTTTAAATTTTTTCATTTTTTTAAAATTTTGGTGGTAAAAACGGGATTACGTGAAAACAACGATTTTTCATCTTTTTTGAAAATTTTGGTGGAAAAACGGAGTACGTGAGAACAACGGGTAAAAGTAAGCAAGATCATATCGAAGATATACCACCCCATACTAAAATCAAACATTGTCCTCAATGTTTCCTAGCCTAAGACTTAAAAACCCCATACTAGAACTAAAAAAAGGTCGAATGCATAACTAAAGCCTGAAGAAAGTATCACAAAAATCTTAAGCCATTTATTAAGTATGCTATAAGATAAATGTTAAACGATAATAATCTTTAGGATATTGGATTTCCCCAAACTAATGGAAAGCAAAGGCTTGGAAGCTCGAGTGGACCAGGACAAAACACCGAACACGAGAGTCTTCAGAAAATTTAGGTTTATCCTGCAAACAATCACAAGTACAAACAACAAACACAAAGGACGGAAGAGTACAAGCCTCATCACAACACATTAGAAAATTGAAAGAAAATAGAAAATGGATAAGCATGGGGTGCCTCCCACGAAGCGCTTTGTTTTTGGTAACCGAGTCACATAGCTCGACGTCGATGCCCTGAATTCATTCGTCCTTAAGGGAAATCTGGAGATCCGGGACAACCATGTTGGTGTGGTCCCCCTCCTAAGTAGTGCTTAAGTCCGGTGGCAATTTAACTTTGAAGTTAGGATTCCGTCAAGTGAAGATAATTTTGCAGTGCCATATGGAAAAACTTTGGTTATGGTGAAAGGGCCAGACCATCGGGTTTTAAGCTTTCCCGAGAATATCTTTATATGAGAGTTGAAAAGCAAGACTTGATCACCAACATTGAAAATGTGGTTTTTGATCTTTGAGTCGTGAAGCTTCTTCCGCACTCTCCTTATAAAATCAAAAAGAATTCTCGTATGCTTGATCACGAAGCTCATTAAGTTCATTAAGTTGCAGCTTACGGTGATCGCCCGCGGTTTTAAGATCGAAATTAGCATGTTTTAATGCCCAATACGCTCTATGCTCTAATTCGATAGGCAAATGACAAGACTTTCCATAAACAAGCTTGTAAGGCGTACAACCAATTGGTGTCTTAAAAGCAGTAACGAAATCCAAAAGCATCGTCAATTTTGTCAGACCATGAGGACACGTTATTCTCCAACCCGCCTTTCTAGAATACGCCCCCTTTTTTAAAAAACCCACGATTCGACACCTCGACTTGACCACTCGTTTAAGGGTGGTAAGCGGTAGCTAGACGATGAGTGACCCCATACTTAGACATTACTTTAGCAAATTTGTCATTACAGAAATGGGTCCCACGATCGCTTATAATAGCTCTCGTGTACCTGAATCGTGCAAAAAGAGATTTTTCAAAAACTTACAACTACAACTCTTAAGCATCGTTAGTGGGGAGCGCCCTGGCTTCACTTTCAACCATTGGAAAAAAGCGATCGCTACGAGGATGTACTTGATTTCCTCTAGATGACGGAAATGGTCCCATAAAATCTATGCCTCAGACATCAAATATATCACACACTTGGATGGAATTTTATGGCATCTCATCACGTTGTGAAATTTTTTCCAAACGCTGGCATGAGTCACAGTTTTTGACTAACTCATGGGCATCTTTGTAGATTGTGGGCCAATAAAATCCGGAGTCAAAAACCTTTTTGGCGGTGTAGTTGGCACCGTAATGTCCCCCGGTTGGGGTCCACTATGGCAAGCTGTGAGGTCGTCGACAGGGTTCTTGGCCCGAACACATACACCGGATCACATTGATCTGCACAGGTTTTTGAATAGAAAAAGGGTCATCCCAATAATAGTGTGTGACACATCTTTGAAAATTTTTTTTTTTAATTTTTCTGCTGATTTGAACATTCCTTTGACAATGAAAATTCCGCGCGTGGTAATTTGCATAATCCGGCAAACACGGTACTTTAGGTCACCATGAGAAGTCCACCATGAAATTAAGTGTTTTCGAGAGGAAAACTTTCGTTATTTTCCTTTGATCGAGAACATTTTCATATGGGTTTTCTAATCAGGAAAGATGATCGGCTACGTAGTTCTCGGCTCCCTTCGTATCAATTACTTTAAAATCAAATTCTTGAAGAAGGAGAACCCATCGTAGCAATCTTGCCTTGACATCTTTCTTAGCAAATTGGTACTTAGCGGAATGGTCCGTATATCACTATCTTTTTATTCATGATGAGGTAGGACCGGAATTTTTCAAAAGCGTATACCATAGCTTAACATTTTTCCTTTCTGGTGTGGGTGTAGTTTGATTCCCTGCCTAAAGTGTTTCTCATTTGTTGCCCCAGAACCGCACCTATGGCATAGTCGCTTGCATCGCACATAAGCTCAAAGGGCTGGTCCCAGTCGGGGGCAATCAGAATTGGAGCTTCGGTTAATTTCTTCTTTAAGGTTTGAAAAGCTTAAATGCATTCCTCGAAAAAAATGAAAGGAGTGTTTTTCTCAAGGAGATGTGTCATGGGTTGAGAAATTTTTGAAAAGTCCTTGATGAATCTACAATAAAAACCTGCATGTCCAAGAAAACTCCTATACCTTTGACGGTAGTTGGTGAGGTAACTTACAATGACGACTATTTGGCTTTGTCAACTTCGACTCCTTTCTTTGCAATTTTGTGTCCAAGTTACGATGCCTTCTTCACCATAAAATGGCTTTTTTTACCCAATTTATAGCCAAAATTAGTGTCTTCCACACCCTTTAAGCATCTTTTCTAAATTGGAAAGGCACGTAGAGAAAGAATTTCTGAAAACTGAAAAGTCATCCATGAAAACTTCCATTGTCTTTTCAATCATATCATGGAAAATAGCCATCATACACCTCTGGAACGTGCCTGGTGCATTGCATAAGCCGAAAGGCATGCGACGGGTTTAACAAACATTCCGGATAGGGCAGTGAACGTGGTCTTTTTCCTGATCTTTCGGATCGATTGGTATTTAAAAATAATCCGAGAAACCATCAAGGAAACAGTAGTATTCATTTCCTGTGAGTCTCTCAAGCATTTGATCCATAAACGGCAAAGGGAAGTGGTCTTTCCGGGTGGGTGGTTTAATTACGATAATCAATCACAAACTCTCACATCCCGTTAAATCCTAGTTGGTAACTAACTCATTTCATCAGTGGTCACTACGGTTTCAACCTCCTTTCTTCTTTGGCACATAGTGCACTGGGCTCACCCAAGGAAGGACATCCCGAGAGTGGGTAGATTAATTCCATACGTCAAGAAGTTATTCAACTCTTTCTTAATGACATCATGGATCTTTGGATTAACCCTTCTCTGATGTTGGACTGCTGGTTCGTAGTCCTCTTCCATTAGAATTTTATGAGAATAAAATTCCAGGTTAATACCCTTTATGTCGGAAAGTTTTCAAGTAATTGCTTGCTTTCGGGACTTTAGAACCTTTATGAGAGCGGTCTTTTCATCGATACTCAAATCTTTGGCAATTATGACTGGCAACTTGTTGTTGTCTTCCAAAAATGCAAAAAACCATATTATCGGATGAGGTGGTAAAGTCCTTAAGTTCGAACCTCAGGAGGTTCATCAATTAAAGATTTGGCAGTTTTGGCTTCACAAATTTTAAGTTCCTTTCTGATTTCCGGAAAATAATTTCCTTAGTTTGGAGGTGGTGAAGGATCACTATTAAAGAGTGCTTCCAGAATAAGAATATCCCCCTCTGGGTCATAATAGGATTCATCAACTTCCGGTGAAGTTGGATCGTCGGCTAGAGCAAGAAAAGCATCAGCTTCTTCTAGTAGTAGAAAATCACTATCCTCAAAAGGAGTGAGAGTCGGAGAAGAATTTGAAACTATCAGGTCATATCCGGGAGTGGGATTGCCACTGGCGATCACGTCTAAAAATCCTAGAACTTCCTGAGAATACTCTTCACAAGCTAATTCAACTACGTCGATTCGGTTCGCCTTCATATCATTATAATTAACCGAGTATCTCAAAGTTTGATCAAGATTCGTTGAATTCTGCTGCGGGTGGAAATTTTTTGGATAAGATCCAAAGATTCTGGGTTCGATCCCCGGCTGCGGCGCCAAAAATTGATTCGTAGTAAACCAACACACGTAATAATAAAATATATAATATGATAGAAAATTACCAAATTACCCTTGAGGACAAAGGTAAAAAGGAAAATCTTCACAAATATATATAATATAATACGTATATAAACCGAGAAGTATGATTCCCGGGTCGTTATCCCCCAACGATTTGTGAAATTGAAACCACGTTTGATGCTCGGACAATGATTTGAATTGGAAACAAAGGTTGATTTGATTATCTACTTTTACAAATTAAAATAAGCAAATGATAACAACTAACCACGAAAACAAATAACGGGAAATCAAACTTTAAATAGAAACGCAAAACGGAAACCCTAAATAGCAATTAAAAACCCTAAATTTTCAAAATTAAACCAAAAATGAAATTTTCTCTTTAAATGGACTCTAATTGAATAAAAAGTAAGTTTAAAGAAAACCAGAACAAAAACGGATTTGAAATGAGCTTTAAAACACGAAAAATGAGAACGGGAATCAATCACGTTCTTTAAAAATTGAAATTTTGCAAATTAGACCCTACGAAAGCAAAACTAATTTTCCTATAAACTTTATGATAAAAGAAAATTTTCTAAAAAAGATTTATATTTTTTTTGATTATTTTTTATGATTTTTTTAAAGTTTTTAATGAAAATAAATGTTTAAAAATACTAAACGAACTATAAAAATTCTAGAAAAAATACAAAAAATAGCTTATACTAATTAGAACTTAGGATAAATAAGCTCGATGTCACAGCTTAATGAATAAGCCACGAATTAAGCTAAACAGCTTATAAGGCTTATGAGGGCTAAATGTGTATAAAAGTTAAATGTTGTAAGAGTATAACGAAAAAGACCCCAGGGCGCAGTGGTAGTGAGTGTGTGTTGTGGTGTTATAAAAGGGTTGAAAGTGTTGAGGTCGGGGGTTCGAGTCTTGCTCACCCTCGATTTCCACTTTCCCCTTTTTTTATTTTCAAAAACTTATAAAAGCAAAGTTGTTAATAAGCTAAAAATAAGCATTTTTACTAAAAGAAACTTTTTATGAAAAACTCTAAATAAGCTGTTAAACGGCTTATAAAATAACAGAAACTACTAACTACTTATTTTTTAGTATTTTTCTTAAACTAATAATCTAAAAGACTAAATAAGCTAAAGCTTATGACAAATTAAGCTAATTCTAACCTAAAGAGCTAATTGAACAAGAATAAGCATACAGAATAAGCCATAAGCTAGTAAATCAAAATAAGCACTTAAAACCAAACAGCCCCTAATAGCTACTTTGAGCTTAAATTTAAGCAACCAATCAAGCACTTTGATGAATGAAACTTATATATTCTTAGAGCTGAACTAAAAGGCTATCTGAAACAGCTTTTGAAAATGATTTTGAAGTCAAAGAGCTTATTGAGAAAAGCTTGTGAAAACAGACAGTAAGCTCAAAATGATGACCTCTACTTTGAAAAAGACAGAATGCAATTTTAAAAGCTTAAACAAATAGATAGTCTAATAAGCTACTTATTAAAAACTAATTGCAAACTTATAAAATATGAGATAAAAGCTACTTAAATGCTGAAAATAAAAACCTAACAAACATTTTAACCTACTTAAAAAGAAGCTAGAAAATGACCTTAATCTGTTTTTCCCTATCTGATGCAAATGACACAAAAGTGATTAAAGCACAAAATCTTTAAATGCAGACCTTCAATTCTTATTTCTACACTGATAAAACACCTAAGTAGACTTAAGTAGGTGAACTAGATTAGCTTAATTCTACTTGAGCTTAAAATGAAACTAATGAAGGACTTAATGAACACAGATTCAATTAACAACTAGAAAACTTATGAAATCTTAACTAGTCCTAATAAAACTCACTAAACCTGCACTTTTAAACCCCTTTAAATGATTCAAAACCAAAACAAAGGAACAAAAGGGTTCAAGCAGTACTAACTCATGTTAGTACTGCTAGTCCCAAACACCCCTTTAACTACCTTAAGATCCATTTAAACTTGCTAATTTGAAAACTAATGGACAAAGCTTAAGAACCAGATTATAAACAACTTATAACTACTCTTATTCTAACACTTAGATAAGCCATATACTAAGATCTTAAAACTAATATAATTTTTTTTTTTGGTTTTTATGATTTTATGACAGATTATGAAACTAAGATATTAGACTAATGACCAAGCATAATAACCAAATAATAACTATATTAAGCATTTTTAGACAAATTAAGACAGCAAATAAGCAACTAAATAAGCATATTAAGAAAATAAGTAAAAAACAGAATTAAACTTAGAAAACTTGAATTGTAAAGAGAACTTACTTATGCCTTAGCTAAACAAAGGCATTAATAGGCTCAATTGGCACTATCTACAAGCTCTGGCTTATTGTAAATAAGCCAGTATAAGTCCTTATAAGCTCTTCCATTTTAAGCTCATCTGCCTTAAGTCTAAATTCCATTAAGCAAAGGTATTACAACTGATTTTAAGGTTACAGTAGATTAGGTACTTATTAAATCTCAAATCTAAGCTTATAGACTTGGATGAGCTAGAATGAGCTTATTATGAGCTTATGAAACAGTAAGCATACCATTGATAGTAATAAAGCTTAAAAGCGAAAAAACAGATTATAAAAACTAAATGATGATTTTATTAATGATTAAAACTGATTACAATACTTAATAAAAGGAAATTACAAGAGCTTAAAAGAAAATTACAATTTTAAACTAAAAAGTTACATAAGCTATTTTAAAAACTAAAGAAAAATGCAGAAAAAGACGATCTTAATGTGTGGGTGAAGGAGTCCTTTCATAGCTGCCAGGAGAAGCTTCTAGGTGTCAAGTCCTTCACACGCTCCCTTGAATCTTGTCCCTCCATTTCTTCCAATGATTGGATCTCAATTGTGGTCCGTTAGATCAAATCTTAGCTCACACGGATTGCCAGCGTGGCAATCCGTGATGTGACACTCCTGTGCTTCTTTCGTGACAGGATTAGTGTAAAAATTTCATTCCCTTTGTGTTTCTTCACTTATCCACGTGGCACTTCTTGTGGGTTTTGGCCAATGAGAATGAGAGATGATGTAGTACTCTGCCAACGTGTTCCTTAACCCTTGAATTACCCATCCTAACCCTCAATTGTTAATTGCCCTTTGATTTGATGGGAAGGGTAAATCGAAAGTGACGATGAACAGTGGTAACTAACTTTCGCGCGTAAAAACTTATAAAAGAGGGTGATTGACTTTCTTTGACTCGGGGTTATAACTATGGGCTTATAAAGGATTTTAGGCCGGGTGTTAATTATAAAAGAAATGGGCCATGGTTTGTTTCGGGCTTGGTTGTTACAAGTTAACGGGTGTTAACTCTTTTAAATGAAAAGAGTTAACACCGTTAGGGTTTAAGGATTATTTTTGCAATTTGGTTAATTATGAGGGACTGGTTTGGTATTTTTGGGATTTTTGTCATTTAGTGTTGACCATGTTTGACTTGAGTTGACCACTGTTGACTTTTGATAGCATTCTCCCGGCTCTTTGCGTGCTCTTCCGTTCTCGTGTCCGTGATTGTCTTGTTTTGACCGTTTTCTTGATATTTTTGCAATATCCATACCTAGACAATCACAAAGACAAAACAAGCAATACACAAGCATTTAAAGCACAATTTTGTCTTTTTAAGGCCTATTTTGATATAAAACGGATATGTGTTTTCACACATATCATCTGCTCAAAGATTAAGACTGCTGAAAGAGTTTCTACTGTCAAAAGAGAATGGATAAAGAGAGAAGAAAGGATAAAGATTGAGTGGAGATCAAGATTACTTACGTGATAAGTATGAGTTATTTATAAAATAGATCATATTGAATATTCTAAGTTTTAGGAATATATTGTAAATCAACTAGGACTCCTTGGTGTATAAAAGGAGGTCCTAGGGCATAGAGTTTGATATCAATAATCATAGGAATCTCATCAATCTCATCATATAGAATTGTCATAGCTTCAAGGTTTTGTAACCCTAATACTAGGAGAGTATTTGTATTATTTGTAATAATATTGGAGCTTTTATTGTTGAAGTTATATTCTTTTGTGTTACTACTGTTTTCATTGAAGAATCTTCCTTATATTTAAAGATTAGATTCCCGCATAACTTTAGTATTATCAACAAAGTTTCCTATACTAAGTTATGTTAAATTTATCTAGCATAAATAAACCTTAAACAAGCTTAAAGAATTCGATCATTAGAAGTTAACTGGGACCAACAAGTGGTATCAGAGCTTGTTGCTTTGAGAAACTTTGCTAAGAAGACATGGATCAAGACTCAGTACATATGGTGGCTGCATCAAAAGTGCCTATGCTCAAACCAGGTGAGTATGAGCTTTGGAGGATGAGGATGGAACAATACATCCAGATGATTGATTATTCTCTATGGGAAGTCATAGAGAATGGTAATGCACCTCTAATAACAAAAGTTGTTGAAGGTGTTGAGACTACAATTGCTCCTACAACTGCTGAAGAAAAGGCACAAAAGAGGTTAGAGTTGAAGGCAAGAAGAACTTTATTGATAGGAATCCCTAATGAACATCAATTAAAGTTTAACTCCATCAAAGATGCCAAGTCATTGCTGCAGGCTATTAAATAAGAAGTTTTTGAGGAATGCTGCTACTAAACAAGACTTAGAGAATCTTCAAAGCAGCAAAAAGAAAATTTTACATACACTAGCTCAAATGTGTTAGATCAAACTTTGATAGGCTTCAAAAGGCTTATCAGTCAATTAGAGATTCATGGTGAAGGTATCTCATAAGAAGATGTAAATCAGAAGTTCTTAAGAAGTCTGTTACCAGAATGGAACACACATACCATTGTGTGGAAGAACAAGCCTGAGATAGATACATTAAGCTTGGATGATCTTTACAACAACCTGAAGATCAATGGAACCATGAGGTTCAAAGGCACATCAAAGCTCCAAGCACAAACACATAAGAATGTAGGCCTTGTGTCCTCCAACAACATCAGTAGTAACAAATGCGCAGTTAATACTGCTTATGGTGCTACACCTGCTACACTCAAGAAGCTACTGCTGTTAACACTCAACAACAATTATTTGATAACTTAAGTGATGCTGTTATCTGTGCTTTCTTTGCAAGTCAACCAAATAGTCCTCAACTTGACAATGAGGACTTACAACAAATTCATCCTGATGATTTAGAAGAGATCGACTTAAGGTGGCAGATGGCTATGCTAACAATGAGGGCAAGGATATTCTTGAAGAACACTAGAAGAAATCTTACTGTTAATGGTAATGAGACCATTGGGTTTGATAAGTCCAATGTAGAGTGTTACAACTGCCATAAAAAGGACACTTTGCAAGGGAGTGCAGGGCTCCAAGGAACCAAGAAATAGGAAATAGGAGAACAACCAAGAAGGGTTGTGCCCAGTGAGACAACTACTTCTAAGGCTTACTCTTCTACAAGATCTAACTTTGAGGTATCCAATGTATTCAACTGTTCATCATCTTGTTTTGAAAAATGTTAAAAATTCTGAAAGAACAAAGTGAACCACTATTAAAAGACTTAAGGACATCTAAGTTAAATGCTATTACTTATAAAACAGGTTTAGAGTCTGTAGAAGCAAGACTTCTAGTTTATAAAAAAATGGGTCTATTTATGAGGAACATATCAAGGTCTTAAAAAGTGAGATTCATTTAAGAGAAATAGCCATTACAGAGCTTAGAAGGAAGTTGGAACTGGCTCAAAAACAAAAAGATGAAATTTAACTAATAGTAGAAAATTTTGAGATCATCTAAAAACTTAAGCAAACTAATAGACTGTCAGATAGTTGATAAGTGCAAAATAAGTTTAGGGTATAGTGTTGTTCCACCTCCCTATACAGGAAAATTTATGCCTCCAAAACCTGATATGTCATTCTTTGGTTTAGAAGAGTTTACAAGTGAGCCTATAGTTATTAAGCCTGTAGTTGAGAACAGTGAAGCTAAGGCTAGTGAAGCAAAGCCTAAATCAGTTAGGAAGAATAATGATGCTCCAATTATTAAGGATTGGGTGTCTGAAAGTGAGGAAGAAGATGTGCCTCAGGCTAAGATTGAAAAGAAAATAGTTAAGCCTAGTTTTGCTAAGATAGAGTTTGTTAAACCTAAAGGAAAAACTGCTAAACAGGTTGAACAACTTAGGCAAAACACTCATACTCCTAGAGGCAATCAAAGAAACTGGAATAATATGATGTCTCAAAGATTAGGAAGTAATTTTGAGATGTTTAATAAAGCTTGTTATGTATGTGGAAGTTTTGATCACTTGTAGGTAGATTGTAAAAAGGTGAATAAAAAATAGTTTCAAAATACAAAACCTATTTGAAACAATGCTAAATGGGTGAATCATCAGAATTTTACCAAAAGGATTCACACCTTCCCTAAAAAGAACATGGTTCCAATAGCAGTACTAATGAAGTCTGGCTTAGTATTAGTTAATACCACTAGAAAAGTTAATGTTGCTCACTCAAAAACAACAATGAATGCTGTTAGACCAATGTCATATCTTTCTAAAAAAACACATTCAACTGTTAAGAGGCCCATTAATAAGAATACAACATCTAAAAACAGTAATTTTAATCAGAGGGTTAATATTGTTAAGGATAAAAAATTTAATACTGCTAGGC
>BQNB010144855.1:0-14794 GCA_026074375.1 Tanacetum coccineum
TACAACTATAGAAATATTCACACATTTTATTTCTAATACTCTCCCAAAACGCTATACTATCACCATTCACTATTGGGTTTGATTTTGAACAGAAACAGGAGATTAACCAGCATGTAATGACTCCACAATTTGAGAAGTTGGGTTGTTGAGGGACATCTACACTCAAACCATCATTGTATGAAAATTCAAAACAATGAGGTCCTTTAGTTTCATTGAAACAACCACGCTCTTGCAAAATGTTATTAATCAAGGGTGTCCATAGTTTAATTAGTTCCGATACCAAATTCTTTGTCCCCTCGCTACGCATGGAGTCGAACACATAAAAATGAGAAGTAGGTAAGTGTATTACACTAGTGACCCAATGATTTCTTTCAACATGTAAGGGCATAAACACCTACAAAAATAAAAACAAAATATTTTGTCAAACTAAATAAATTATTTAATACTAATCATACATAAAATGTATTAAAATTTTATAAAACAAATAAGTACCCAGTCAACATCATTCCACGCTGGATACGAACGCATTGTACCATCTAATGTTCCAATAATGTGTTGGTCCTTCTCTATCATAAAACAATGATTTTCTGAATGTATACTTACCGTACCGGTTTTGGCCACAGTCCACGGGGCATTTTCAGGTCCACTCCTAATCAATAGCTCGACCCACGAGGTCATATGCTGATTTAAAAACAAACTAACCAAAATAAATAGATGTTTTTGGAAAAATATAAATTAATCCTTAATTAGACTTGTATTAATAAACTTACGTCCCCGGACAACCAACCCACTTGGTTGGCCTGTTCGTTTTGGCCACAGTCCACGGGGCATTTTCAGGCCTACTCCTAATTAATAGCTCCATTCACGAGTTCATGTGCTGATTCAAACACAAGCTAAGTAAATTTCGTGGGGATTATTAAGAAATTCCGACAAGTTAATATAATTATCTTGCCGCACCTAAACAACCAAGTTAACAACCAATCTCAATACACATAATTGGTTGAGTTTATTTACTAATTTATATAAAAGACTAACAATTACCTTATTAGGGTCTACATTTTCATACACTAACATATTACAGTAAATTTGGCCACGCCACAAACATAATGTCATTCGCTTTTCTTCATTGTCATCATAAAAAACTCCGTTCCCAAATTCAAAAGGTAATACGTGGCTCGTATTGGACCTGATTCTTTTTTATGTTATACCACGTTGTTGAGTAAAACTGTAGTAGGAGCTTGTTCCACGTATGGAGTCCGCCTAAAGTAGTTGGGACGCTGTTCCCTATTTCCTCGATTCGGTATATTCTAAAAACAACAATTAATAAACATTTATTACTTCATGATGGTTACTACTATATAAGCATATTGGTATATAAATTTAGCATTACCTGGTCCAATAAGCCAGCAGCATCAGGATGCGTCTCAATAGGGGTTTGGGAATTTGGATTACCTATATGAGATAGAATCTGGCTTTGCCAATTATATGTACCAGGATGCGACAAAATAGCGGGTTGCATAAATGGAGTGGTCGACTGCACCGCCATCTGGCTTTGCCAATTAGATGAACCAGGTTGCGATGGCTTGGTGTTTGCTAGTTTGTTGGGGTACCTATATTCAAAAACGAGTTGTTTGCCGGGGTCTGGAAAGAAGATCGACCAACCTGTCACATAAATACAAAAAAATTAGAATATTTACCTACTTTTCGTTATATTAGATGCACAAAAATTATACCTGATTGCTTTGGAATTCACTAAAATCGCTCATCCCATAATGTTGGTTGACAATGATCGGTCCTGTATTCGCTTCTCCCCGCACCGGGCCAACATTCATACCATCTATAAATTTACGCATTTGTTCATACATTTTTTCCCGTTCAACGTCCTTTTTCCTCATTTTCTCAAATTCTTTTTTTTGTTGTTCAAGATCTCTTTTTTGTCGTTCAAAATCTCGATAAAAATCTGATGAAACTTCAAACATATTTGTCTGTTTAAAAAACGAGGTACTCTGAAGGTCCTAGTAAACTGAATGGATCTTTGCAGCCTATAAAGGATGATAGCCAAGATGTATAAATACAAATGCGTCCATTTTGAAAGGTGATTCCCTTAAAATAAAAGAAGGAAATTAATTATGGAATAAATAACGTAATCATATTAGTAAGCTATACAATTAAATCAAACTCACATGAAAAAAATCAACAACCATCCTTCGCAAAAACCTGCCCTTTTTACTCCAAGCAGCTTCTCTAGGATAACGACTGTGACGATTATAATACGTAGTCGCCATTACTCGGAAAGACTCCAATATTCAAGTCTAAAAACAAATTATCTGTTTCAATTACTTTACGTTATAAATATAACTTAAATGCAAAATTAAATATTATAAACTAAATTATGACATACCTTGATATGCATAGTGAGTGTGAGTGAGTGTGAAGATGAATCGTTTTTTTATCAACTTGATCTATAGGTTGACTGGCATATAAGGACGGCCAACGTCTAACGTTTGCATCCTTTAGTTGTGAGTACAATGTCGGCCACACATATGAACCCCAAGATACTTGTCTTCAACCAACTCTATCATTGGCTAACCTTAAGATCCAATCAGGGACAATACGTCTACCCTCCACACTTAATAACACAAGTTGCAAAAAATGTTCTATACACAAAGCGCTAACAGATCTTGTATGTAATCTATCAAACGACTTGCTATCAATCAATTTTTCCACAATTTTGCCTGTTATATGTTCACCATCTAAAGATGACCAAGCATCTGTCGCTAAAAGAATAGCATCTTCAACGGTGTGATAGACAGTCAAAATATCGGCCCCGTAAATCTTTAACCCAGTTACCTAGAGGAAAATTCCTTCTCTTCCCAAATTGTATTTGTTAAATTAATTAACTATATTATAATACAAAGGGGCGCATTTTCATTTTCATTACCCTATTACTAAACCATTTGCCGACACTAAATAAAATGTATTAGTGGACGATTCAGTTCCATTCATTTGATCCTAAACCCAAACACAAAACAAGTTTCACTAAATAGTGCTTCCCGTTGAGTGCCACCAATTTTTTCTCTATTTTTTTAATTAATAACCACTTCATCCTTCTAGCTTGCATTTGATAATCAACATGGTTTTGGTCAGCAACTGCTTCATCATTTTCTCCTTGATAATCAACTATTTGGTCAACATTAGGAGCTTGATAATCTGCTAGTGTTTGTTGTAGATGATTGATTCTCCTTAGTAACCCAGGAATGATTTGAACAGCACGATCACACATTGGTGGATCATACCAATCAATAATCCCACAATTAGTACCCTAATCAAAATGCATTTCAAAAATTAGGTCAAACTAATTACAAATCAAATCCCTAAAAATTAGGTCAAACTTACCCTCTTTGAACAACCAAAAAAACGCCTCCCAGGATTTGTGGATGTCCATGATGTCCTGATTACACCAACTGATCCACATCTTCGACATATCATAATTTTGCCCTAAAATTTATTCTGGAAAGTGTTCTTAAGTGTGTGTTATTGAGTGTGTGTGTGTGTGTTGTGATCGTGTTAAGTGAAAGAGTGTGTGTGTTTGTGTTTGTGATCGTGTGTGTATGTGTTTGTGTTACCAAACAACTAAAAACATGAAAAGACCTTTATGCCCTTTTTTTAAATAATAAAATAACCACAAAATGAGTAAACGACCAGATTTAACGAAATTGTTAGATTTGGCTCAAAATTGAAATGGATACTCGGGTTTTGGCTTAAACCCGCAAATTTTTAAAAAAATGGACCAAAAGTGTTATACCCGGTAAAGATAGTGGACCAAAATTGTAGTTCTCTCAAAAAAAAACCTTTAAATGTGAGCCCCACACATAAGCTCATATAAGAAAAAAAACAAACTATTAAACATGAGGACGAAAAAATAAAACCACACAAAATAAAATTAAAAAATAATAATAATGCCTCACACCTACGCGAAAAAAATTAACGACCCGCAGCAACGCGCGGGTAATCATGCTTGTTCAAACTATATTTGGTGTTCTTATTTATGGTATGAAGTTTTTGAAGGGTTAAGACGTGGTCAAATCTGCTCATCACCTCTTACTAGATCAGACAAAATAGATCTTACCGCGTCTGATCGGACATGAAAAAACAAACAACGATTATGTCTTCTTAGCGGTAAGAGGTCAGAGCTTGGTCAGACTTTTTTAATAAAAACAAACACACCCTAAGTTGCTAGGTAGTCGTACTCCTATCATTATGTGCAAGCGTTTTCCATAAACCCTAGACCATATTCCGATAAATGGAGTCTATAAACACTTTTTTTATTGACACATTTTCTTTTCATAGATGATCCCTAAGTTCCCCATAGACCATTTTTAAGGTTTCAACAATATGATACTTGATACAAGTGGATACTACTGATCTACAAATAGTAAATAATTTGTGCATTTCACGGAATATCAAGGGCTTAAACAACATGATGAATCATACATGGTACAACAAACTTTTTGAAAACTAATTAGAAATGACACATGAGATAACTAGCATGTCCCGAGAAACTCCTCAAGAAATTTGGTTAGTTTTCGTCGGGGATTGTTCCTTTGAGAATTGGTTTTGTACACTTCTGTTTGCTACATGCTTATCCCCACATGTACGCCAACTATCGTTGAACATACACAAAGGTGACAGGTGAGTATGGTTAATTTCACAATGTTACGAGAGTTTTGATTGGTGAACCACATCTTTCTTCTGCTGCTGCCCCAGGCCTATAGGGAAGAGTAAGCAATTTAACTGGCTCTCCACACCAAATTCAGAGGAAGCCTGCAATCCCACAGAAGTGTTAGCATCTATATATTTGTGCACAATTGAGTTGCAGATGGGCAGATCGGATAACGGGTCAATACTAGTTCAGGTCAAAATGGGAACATTTTGATACTTGTTGGTTTGGGCGACTTTCGACTCATTCAGCCCATTTGACTTGTTTTCTTATTAGCTACTATCATTTGTTATTTACTCATTTATCCGTTAGAGATCAGCTTAACCCTAACGGACGCATTCATAATCAAGCGGGTCACAATTGCTATCTCCACAAGAATGTCTTTTTGTTCTTCATTTGTGATCTTATAATCGTATTAATCTATCTGGCCATTTAGTATCAAATAACCTGTGTTCGGAGAACTTAGAAATTACCCGATTTTTAAATGCAAACCGCAATGTTTCAACTTGTCTACCAGAACAAGCTCTCAAATCAAATCCAAGGCTGTCTACGCCAATAAGAGCCACCTCCTGTGATTAGTTGAAACACATGTTATTACATTACCCATTTTTACAGCAAACTTAGCAAAAAACATTATTAATATTCGTCTTGTAAAACAACTATAAAGTATGGTTATAACCGAAAGCATCAAGGATTTGTATAATGTACGAAGAATACATAAAAGTGAATGAGCAAAGCATTACCTCGACTTGAATACCCTTATATCTCCAACATAACGATTTAAGAGCTTGTGTGGCCGTATCTCCACCAGATTTTACCCGGGATATGATGCTGGCAGCTGAGTGTGCAATAGCATCTGGTTGAGATCTGCTAAAATCTTCCACTTCAACGGAAACCTGTAAAGAGTTAACCAGATTATACAACGTGTTTAGCAAGAACAAATAAAAGGAAAGTGATGATCTCACAAACTACAACACCTAAAACTATCATCCTAGATAGAAGGGATATGCTGCAAACTAGAGGTGGCAATTTCAACCCATTTACATATGAATGGGTAAATTTGGGTTTTTCTTATCTCAAATGGGCCAAATCCAAGAACTTTGCTTAAGTGCAACAGGTCAAATGGGTTGAATGTTGTCCAAAGTCTATCTTCAATGCATATAACCTCCTAATTATTTTGATTCGATGGTTTAGATTATCATGGTAACAATATTTGCTTGTCATGATAACTAACGCATTTATTATTAATAAAGATAATAAAAATGGACAAAAAAAAATCCGCCGGGTCAAAGACAACCCGAACCTATTTGGACATGTTAGCCAAGCCAACCATCATGTTCTATGCTAAATAGATAAAGTGTTATCACCTATAACCCTAAACAAAATAGATATGCTGCAAAGCAACTAAGATAAACAGTGAGAGGTGAGCCTTAATGTCCTATACTAAATCGCCAGTTAATATATCATATACCTGATTTCCATGTGCCGAAATCAATTGCATCTTGATCATCTCTAGCTTATAGTATGTATTCCCATTTCCAGAGCTCTGATCCTTCTGCAATTCGTCTTCTAAATTGTGAACATCGTGGGACGACCCTGCACCTTCTTTACCTTTGGCAATCTGATTTATTTCATCACCATTAATGACAGCATTTTCGTCAACAAATGCAGGTCTCAAGAGGCCGTGAATAGCAAGACCAGAAGGAGGCCGGTCCATGTAATCTATAGGAACATCTGATACAAACTGAGAGCATCCCAAAAGCAAGCAACAGTAAATTCATTGGTAGCTTCATATAGACTAAGGAAGTAATAGTACAGAATACCGCAGGAAAAATGCTTACATCTGCCAATTGATTAGCAAAATCAATCGGATGGGTAGAACGCATGGTCTCCAACTTTGCCCAGTCACCAACTGATCCATCAGAATCTTCGACACCTTCTAAAACGGAAACCCAATCCTATATAATATCTAATCATTATGCAGAAAAAATGTAGATCTAGAAATTGTTTAGCGGAAAGAAGACGAACCAAAGCAACGAAGCTATTACCTTTACATAGTTTCCATTCTCATCATCATCCTCATCTTCGTCATCATCATCGTCTATATCACTATCTTCGTCTTCAAAACAAGAATCATCGTCTAAATGAGCCAATGACTCCATCTCACTGACCATTTCTGATGTATCTAAGCCTATTATGACTTGCTGCAGTGAGTTGATTGGTCAATAAACTTGAATGAACTGAAGTACGAGTATCATTAAAAGTTAATCTGAATTCCTTAGACAACAACGAGATACATGAGAAAATTCTTCATGTCTGCCAAGTAAATGGTAAACACTCAATCATCCTGTATATCTTGGTTTGACGATGTCAAATGTTGAATTATTTACCATTGGTTTTATTAGTTTATGTTTACATAAAGCATTCATTTATGTGGTGTACAATGTAAAAATCGATCCAATGAAAACTATCTTATATACTCTGTACTTGAGTTATCTTTCCATAAACTACACAGAAGATGTTTGGATTTGAGATTTGGAACTGATTATCTGATTAGCGTAAACTGAAGTTACAGTAACCAGTTTTTTAATGTTTGCATAAACAGATCCAGCTGCTGATTATTCGGTGTCAACTTATGACTGCAAAAAAACTCAACTCCACAAGAAATCTGTCTCCTTTTTCACAAAAACTTAAACTTTTCAAGCTAATTCATCTATCAGTTCCTAAAAATAATCGTAATTTCCTATAAAGTCAAGCATCTTATAGTTTAACAATAACATCAAACACTAGAAACACCTCCAGCACTCTCTAAGACATCCCATTTTACTACAACTGATTGTCTTATTTCGACTCAATATCAGATAATCATCTTTTAGATGCACATCCAAACACCGCATAGATGTTCTCTAGCAAAAGGGTACAAACTATGACAGTAAGATGATAAGCCAGAAACCATAATCCTTACCACAAGGTTATCCCCAGAAGCAAGAGTTTCTAGAACGTCTTCATTATTTTTCACTTGGAAATATATATCTGAAAATGTAAATCATAACTTAACTGAGACAACTAATGAACTTGTACTGAAAGTCTTAACATATGACAATAGGAAAATTAACTCGAAAACTGACCTCCATTTTCACCCTTGACATAAGGCAAATCAGGCAAGAAAATATTCTCATAGACTCCGTCACTCACTAGACCTGAGAACATGAGCAATCCTTTGCTGTTCGCCTGAAATAACATCTTATGATCAATACACAAGGCCCGTAATTCACTTAAGAACTTTAACAAATTACAATTGTATATATTTAGCGAAATACTAGAACTACTATCTGTATGAAATTGAATTAAAATACACAAACAAACAAAACAATATTACTATCAAACTATGAAGACTGTTCTCCATATTCTACTATTCATATCATCAAAAACTTTGAAAAATGATATTACAGGTAAATAGCAGCTTGAAACACTAGCAAGCACGAATGCACATGAGAAGATATTGTTCAGGGGAAACGTATATTATTTAAAAGGAGTTTTTATCACGTATAATAGATTTTAGAATAATTGCAAGTAAGATGTTTTCTTCATTTCAAACCCAAGTACCCAACTAGTGCATTTGATCCCCCACATTGGGACAAAACTAAAATTCAAAATACTCGCACTCCATTTTGGATCACCTAAGGTAATTAAAAAAGCACGGAGGTACCATCAACACCTGTATAATCTATTTCCAACATAGATAATTTAATCAGCGCATATATTATTGTATATGCTTATCATTCAATGGCTCAATGCTTTACAAGATATTTTATACGCAAATTCTTTTCCTTTTTGGCTAGAACAAGTCTATTACATAACAACACATATAACAATGTCAAAGTAGACTGCTTTACTTATGACCAACATTAAACAGACTTTTTTCTAAATGTATGATAATTACCTCAATTATAGTCCTGCTAGTTTCAGCAGGTCTAAGTATGGCGTACCCATTCTCATCAGATTCTTCGCAATCCGAAATGTCTTCAGACGGATGATATAGCCGAGGCTTTGGCTGTAGCACAGGACCTGATAACTCCCCTGCAGAAGCTCTGATCCTGTTCTTCGTCAACCTATTCTTTCTTGTAATAGCGTTCCTACAATTGAACCAGCATTGAAGAAAATTTCAGACAACATCTTTTAAAAGCCTGAACTTTTCTCCTCTGTAAAACTCATATCTGAGTCCAAAATTCCGGCTTAGCACTACTTATCAGCTGGGTTTTAAAAAGCGTGATGCACTTCGATGCAATAAGGGTCAAAAAGCCGAGGCGCGAGGCGCCGAGGCGAAAGCGCGCGCATCACGTACGCGAGGCGACAATTTAAAAAAAAAATACTTGTAAATTATATATAATGAACAAAACACAATAATGCCACATTTAATACCAAATTTACGATCAAAAGATATCATGGATTTTCATAGTTAACGATTCCACTCGTTAGAATACATAAATATCACCAAAAGGATCAGAAGTGTTATCATTTTTGAATAATTAAAAGCAAATCAAAAGCATCCATTGAAAGCTTTATGTCTCTAACTCCTCCAAGACTAAAAGCAAAGCCCTATACACATTAGTAAGACTAATTTTTATTATAATTGGTCAAATTGGACCCTTTCTTAAAAGCAAAGCCCATAAGAAAAAGCCCAATACATATTAGTAAGGGGGGTGCTTGGCTAAGCTTATGAGTTGGACTTATGCTTATGTTATATAAGCGGCTTATTGCTTATATATGTCATAAGCTTATAAGCCTATGTTTAGTGTTTGGATTAGCTCATGTTTAATAAGCTTATAAGCTCAAGTGTTTGGTTTGGCTTATGTTGGTAAATGACCAAAAAGGACATGATTTAATAAAGAAAAGAAAATATGAATGTTAGTTGTAGGTAAACTGAGGGTAAAGTTGTAATTTGTATTAGTGTGTTATATAAGCCCAAACCCTCACAAAAAAGCCACACTTTTGTGGCTTACCAAAATACCCACATATAAGCTCTTAAGCCCACTCATATAAGCTTAGCCAAACACTTAGTTTGCGCTTATATGAGTTATATAGGCTAATAAGCTCATAAGCCCACTATATAAGCTAAAACAAACACCCCCTAAGACCAATTTTACTTTAGAAGTCCCAAGTACATGATGCGCAAAAAAGCACCAATGCTCGCATTAGCTGATGCGTGCCTGATGCATGCGCCTCCACACGCATCCCGTAAATGCAATGCATCAGGGTGTCCGATGCAATAGGGTAGTGCATCTGCCTCAGGCGTGCTTTTTTAAACACAGCTTATCAGCTAAGTATTTACTAGAGTGTTCCAAAAATAATGTGACGAATCATTTTTTCTAAGTTTGTTATCAATCTTTTTCTCAATTACCTCTAATTATTTTCTATACAAAAAAAGTAAACAAAATGATAATTAGGGAAGTGTTTGGACTAGCTTATTTTTCGGGCTTATCAGTATAATCATGTCTTTGATATGCCAATAAGCCACTTTTTTGGGCTAAGTGCTTATCAAACTTAACCAATGGCTTTTTATGATAAGCCATTAGCTCAACTTGCAGTTGTTAAAACAAAAAAAGTGAGCTTATAGCTTTTAAAAATCTCGGTTAAACCTATAAGCTCGAATAAAAAAATGCTAATCCAAGATCCCTTACTAAAAAACATCAACAATAAATATAATAAAGTAATATTTACACACAATGATGATTACTTGAATTATTGGGGGTGTTCAAAAAAACCGGTGCATGACAAAACGACGATAGCCGAAGCCGAACCGCTCAATCCGAAACCGAAAAAACCCGAAACCGAAGAAACCGAAACCGAAAAAACCCGCTTATAATGGTTCGGTTTCGGTTTTTACTTTTAGATATCCGCGGTTAACCGAACCGAAGTTGACATATTTAGGCATGATTATGTTGCTAGTAATATTCAAATAATAGTACAATATAAACCGATTATTGCAATATTTTATTGTATAACGGACTTTTTCGCTCGTTAAGTAAACCATTTGTAAAAATCTCTATTGTGATATTTAATTATGGATCGTAATCTATATAAGTCGAGTAATATTTTTGTTAATTCGTTATATCATGAATATTTGAATGCAATTATTGTAACGAAATACTTAAGTTTTATATGACTTTTAAATTCAACGTAATTTAATTTTACTAGAAATACATTTTATGTTCTAGACTATGTAATTTTTTATACGGTTAAAATCTATTAAACGTCAAAAACGGTTAACCGTGACCCGAACCGCGGGTAACCGCTCACTTCGGGTACCCGCCTAGTACGGTTCGGCGACGGATAGTAAAATTAATTACCCGCCCCGCGACGGATAGTTTAAATCTTCCAACTAACCGAACCGAACCGCCCCGTGAACACCCCTACTTATTTATCGGGCTTGTCAAGATTTCGAAAAGCCAATAAGCCCACTTTCTTTTCGCCTTACGGGGCGTACACACAATGATAATTTAGGGGGTGTTTGAACTAGCTTATTTTCCGGGCTTATAGGCTTATCATGATTTTGAAAAGCTAATAAGCCCACTTTTTTCCGCCTTACGAGCTTATCAACCTTAACACATGGCTTATTTATAATAAGCCATAAGCTCGACTTGATAAGCCAGTAAAATGGGGAAAGTGTGCTTATTGGCTTTTCAAAATCTTGATAAACCAATAAGCCCGGAAAAAAAAGCTAATCCAAGCACCCCTAACCAAAAAAAATCACATTTATGTAATAAAGTAGGATTAGCTTATTTTCCGGGCTTATATGCTTATCAAGATTTTAAACAGCCAATTAGCCCACTTTTTTCCCACCTTCCGAGCTTATCAACCTTAACCCATGGCTTATTAATAAGCCATAAGCTTAACTTGATAAAGTCGTAAAACAAAAAAGGTGAGCTTATCCACTTTTCAAAATCTTGATAAACCAATAAGCCCGGAAATAAAGCTAGTTCAAACACCCTCTAAATTATCGTTGTGTGTACGCCAGTAATGCGAAAAAAAAAAGTGGGATTATTGGCTTTTCAAAATCTTGATAACCCAATAAGCCCGGAAAATAAGCTAGTCCAAACACCCCCTAAATTATCATAAAATTAAAAATAACAAAAAAAACCATAAAATCTTACAGTTTTTGATCATCATCAATTTCAAGCTTCTTTTGACAGCCAGTGGTTGGATTAGCGATATTAAACTACAACAAATATATAAAAAAAAAGTTAAGATTTATAACATTTAACAAAAACCCATTTATAAAAACTAGAAACTTAATAAATTTGATGCATACCTTCATTTTGTGTGGATTGTGATATGGCGGCTGACAAAACTAGGGTTTATGGTCACTAGTGAAAATGAATGTGTTCTGTTTGATGATATGTGTATATTGGTTTGAGTAAATTGCAAAAATCGTCCTTTTGATATGTCAAGGTTGCAGACTTGGTCCCTTATCTTTTCAAAATGCAAGTATCGTTTTTGTGGGAAAATATTGGTGCCACGTATCGTTCGTATCTCAAAGTGAAATGAAGACAAAGGTAGGGCTGTCAACGAAATGTTCAGCGAACTTTTCATGAACCGTTCGGTAAAAAATTGTTCGTTTATTTATTAAACGAATGAACATGAACAGCATTTTACGTTCGTTTAATTAAATGAGCGAAGATGAATAAAAGTCTTGTCCGTTCATTTATGTTCGTGAACGTCCAATATTCGTTCGTTTATGATCTTTTATTTGTTTATGTTTATCTATGATATATTTTTATTATATAGTTTTGAAATTGTTTTACTTAAACAAAACAACATTTATAAAACCCAATATTGTGTATATTTTGTAAACCTTATGTTAAATTTTTTACGTTCATTTATGTTCGTTTATTGTTTTAATGAACGAACATGAACAATCTTATTTCTTAATAAATGAACATGAACAAGAAAATTCGCTCGTTTAAGCGATCGTGTTCGATTATTTTTTTGTTAAAATTAAACGAACATGAATAAGGCTCCGTCCGTTTTCGTCCGGTTCGTTTACAACCCTAGAGGCATTTTAATTATTTCACTTTGAAGCATTTACGATTTTCGCACTAAAGGTTTTTCATAAAAGTATTATGATGCGCGCATGAAGACTACAAGCAACCACGATCTCTTTATTTTCCACATGCACAATTGAACTAGTTTATTTCATGCAGTAATTTAGGAACCACGAGTCTATCATTTTAGCACTACGTGTGTAACTACCCATGTTTTATGTTATTGGGCCTTAAAATTAGGATGCTACTAGTTATAATTCCCGTGCACGCACGGGATTTTTTCTAAACATTTTAGTAATGTATCTTTATATATTAAAGAACATATATTTTTCTAAGATTTTATTTACAAATATTATTAGATAAACATTTTAAGGATGTAAGTATGTAACAACACTACATATACACCTTAAATGAATACAACAAGCAAGCAGATTACCCGCGCGTTGCTGCGGGGCGTTAATTTTTCACGCGTTGTTGCGGGGCATTAATGTTTTTTTTTATATTTTGTGCGGGTTTATTTTTTCGGTCTCATGTTTAATAGTTTGTTTTTTTATATGGGCTTATTTGTTGGGTCTCATGTTTAAAGGTTTCTTTTTTTGGCTATACAGGTTTTTTTAATATAATTTTATGGGATTACGTGTGCCTTAAATGACAATCGCCCGTTATTGCAGGGCGATTTTTTTATTGTATATGTTTAATAGTGCGGGTTTATTTTTTCGATATCATATTTAATAGTTTGTTTTTTTCTTTGTATGAGTTATGTCCCACGCGTTGTTGTGGGGCATTAAAATTTTATTTTAATTTATTTTATTTTTTTTTCTTTTTTTGTGCGAATTTATTTTTTCTCATATTTAAGAGTTTGTTGTTGTTTTATATGGGCTTATGTGTTAAGGCCTCAAATTTAAAAGTTTTTTTTTCTTTTCTATATGGGTTCTTTTTTTCTTTTTTTTAATATAATTTTATAGGATTTGATTAAATATGTGTTATATATTTGGGTTTATGGTTTTTAGTGGCGTAAAATGACACCTTTTAATGCAATCTATAGTTGTACGTTTGTGACCATGTTGATTATTTTAAAGTTGTTAGGTAGCGAAGATGTTTCCGCGGGTATTTTTTTATATGAATAAATCGGTACTTTTGTAATATTTTTTTCCTTCTATTTTGTGCCAATAATTTTTTTTAAATTAAAAGAAAATAGCACCATTTGGGTCGGCCCAAAGTGAGAGCCCAAAAAATTGGCAGGAGCCCACCTCCCAAAACGACGTTGTTGTCATGATTATTAGGATATTGTACAATAGTTATTGATACATATCTTACATTATATATAAGTGGATATCATAATGATGACTCAACAACAACCATGTCACGTCATCATTAAACATTGCCGTCTCATCTTGAATTTTTAGCCACGTTAGCATATATAAATTCCACATAAGCAACATTCTTGCCACATATTTATTTTTCAATTGTCACCTATGCATTTAAGAAGCCAACAAGTAATGCAACATATGCATTTAAGAAGCCACCTATGCATAATTAATATGACATGACACCAAATTAATGAAATCCAGAAAATATTTAAAAATTTGGTCACCTCAACATAAGCAACATTCTTGCCACATATGCATTTAAGAAGCCAACAAGTAATGCAACATATGCATTTAAGAAACCACCTATGCATAATTAATATGACATGACACCAAATTAATAAAATCCAGAAAATATTTAAAAATTTGGTCACTTGCAAGATTCAAACATGTGTTATTTGCTACACAAACAAGAGACTCAACCACTGAACCAAGTAAGAAGTTGTGTTAGTCAATTAAAAAACAAAAATGTCATTGTTTAATAACAAACTATTTGATAAATTTCGGTATTTATTATTAGCATTTATCATTCAAACCCGTTTTGACTTGCAAAGAATGAAAATATTAATTATGCCATTAATATGTTTAATTTAAAAACAGGATTTCAGTTTTAGTTTAGAGAAATGATTTAGCCCATTAATACTCATTAAAACTAGCTACAA
>BQNB010144857.1:0-16797 GCA_026074375.1 Tanacetum coccineum
AGGGCATTTGAATAATTGTAATAGATTGTTGATTTTAGTTGCGATTTGGGACATCACTCTAGGTTGTTCGAGGTTGATGGTCTTCATAGCACTTGAAGTTTATGCAATGTAGTTTTCTCTATTTTGTATCTTGTGTTATAATTGATTATTATGTTGCATTCCTGAGTTTCCGCCATTGTCGGGGTGTGACAGATTGGTAATCAGAGCCAAGGTTATAGAGAACTAGGTGGATTGACCTAGACTATAACCTAAGATCCGTCATTTAGTTGCGTATAGGATCTATGTACACGGTGTTCCGCTTTTGTTTGATTTTGTGTGTTCGCAGTTTGGTGCTTTAGTTATGTCAGTCATTGAATTGTGTGATCTCAATATTGAATATGACGGGGAAAGGATGCGAATATAAGTACGGTGGCCAACGTAGTTATAAACGTATCACAACTCACTCATACTTAGTAATGTCGTTCACATAAATCAATGTTGACACCGTAGGGTGGTGTTATGTGTATATCTGAATATATATAGATATTCTATATATATGCAAGTCTTCCTGCCTACCTAACGTTGCCCATGTTCTTCCTCGTATAGATAATGTCGCCAAGGATAAGGACCCGAAGTGTTGGCCGGCCTGCTACCGAATCTGTAGGAGGGGGAACGGGTGTACGGGTTGGTAAAGGTAGAAGGGGTAGAAGACCTAGGGAAGGTAATGATGAGCGTGTTGATGATTTGAATGGTCAAGGAAATGACCAAGGAATGAGAGCTAATAGGGGTGTAGATGGAGTCAATAGGAATGTAAAGGGAGCCAATGGGGGAGCAAACAACTTCTCAACGATCATTGCCCAACAATTGCAGAACCTTTTACCCGCCATGTTGGCTCAGGTTAGTAACCGAGGAAATGTTGGAAATCAGAATGGTAATGTGGTTAATGAGAACGTTCAGGAGAACGTTGGGAATGTGATAGTAAATGGCAACCGGGTAGGTTGTTCATATAAGGAGTTCTTAGCTTGTAACCCTAAGGAATATGATGGTAAGGGAGGTGTTGTAGTTCTTACTCGTTGGATTGAGAAAATGAAGTCTGTGCATGATATGAGTGGTTGTAGTATTGAACAAAAAGTGAAATACACTGCTGGTTCATTTGTGGGTAAGGCTTTAACGTGGTGGAACTCTCAGATCCACACGCTAAGCCAGGGAGCTGCTGTTAGTATGTCATGGAATGACTTTAAGTTTATGATGATACAAGAGTTTTATCCTACTCATGAAATGCAAAAGTTGGAAACTGAGTTCTAGAATCACGCCATGGTCGGGGCTGGCCATGCTGCGTATACTGATAGGTTTCATAAGTTGGCTAGGTTAGTTCCACATTTGGTAAATCCAGCGAGTAGGATGATTGAGAGGTATGCGTATGGCCTTGATCCATAGATCTGTGGGATTGTGGCAGCAATGGAGCCAAAGACTATACAGAAGGCTATACAGATTTCTGGTGCACTGACTGATGAGGCTGTGAGAAATGGATCAATTAAGAAGGTTGAAAAAAGGAAATGTGGGGGAACCTAGCCAGGATAAGAGTGGTAGGGATGATAATAAGAGGACTAGGACTGGGAATGCTTTTGCTACTACTGTAAACCCTGTAGGAAGAGAGAATACGGGTACTTGGCCCAAGTGTACCACCTGCAACTCCTACCATGCACCCGGAGGGCCTTGTCGCACATGCTTCAACTATAACCGCCCGGGTCATTTGGCAAAGGATTGTAGAGGTGTGCCGAGGAATGTGAATCCTGTCAATGCTAGAAACCCAACTGTTAGGGCTTGTTATGAGTGTGGTAGTACCAACCATGTCAGGTCAGCTTGTCCTAGATTGAATAGGGCACAAGGGCTAGAAGAAAATCGTCCAAATCAAGTTGCTGCTAATAACGGGGGTCAGGGTCGTGGAAACCAAGGGAACCAGGCTAGGGGTAGGGCATTCATGTTAGGAGCAGAGGAAGCTCGCCAGGATCCGAACATTATGACGGGTACGTTTACTTTGAACAATCATTTTGCCACTACCTTATTTGACTCTGGTGCCGATTATAGTTTTGTTTCCACTACTTTCATACCTCTGTTAGGCTTAGAGCCCAGCGACTTAGGTTTCAGATATGAGATTGAGATAGCTAGCGGGCAGCTAGTAGAGATTGATAAGGTTATTAAGGGTTGCAAACTAGAAATCGAGGGTCATGTCTTTGACATCGATTTGATACCTTTTGGGCATGGGAGTTTTGATGTGATTATAGGTATGGACTGGTTGTCCAATTATAAGGCTAAAATAATTTGTCATGAGAAGGTAGTGAGGATACCACTACCGGATGGCAAGGTGCTTAGAGTATTAGGAGAGAGACCGGAAGAGAAAGCGAGATTTTTGATGGGTGCTAAGGCTGGTGATAAGAAACAAGAAGAGATTGTTGTGGTTAGAGATTTTCCTGAGGTATTCCCGGATGATCTATCTGGATTACCGCCTATTCGGGAAATTGAGTTTCGAATTGAGTTAATCCCTGGAGCAACGCCGGTAGCAAAGTCTCCTTATCGTTTGGCACCTTCTGAATTGGAGGAGTTGTCGAGACAACTCAAGGAACTCCAAGACAAAGGTTTCATTCGACCAAGTTCGTCGCCTTGGGGAGCGCCGGTATTGTTCGTTAAGAAAAAGGATGGTTCTTTTAGAATGTGCATTGATTATAGAGAGTTGAATAAGTTGACTATTAAGAATCGTTATTGTAGTAATTCATATATCATAACACGGAGTCGATTCTTAGACTTGGCTAGTTTCTAGAGAGAGAAACACATGAGAGAGATTTTCTAGTGAGAGATCTATCACACTTATGTATTTGAGGCTAGAACTAAACCTAATCATACACATATGATACACAAAATACAACACTATATATACAAAGTTGAATGATTATCTACTAACGTGTATGCATACAACTACACTTTAACATATTGAAGCTGAAGTTTATTAGTGTTCCTTCACTAAAGAGTTGAATGAGTTGACTCACTTGCTAATGGTTTATGTAAAAAAGTATAATGATCAAAGAATATAATAAAATAAGATAAATTATATGTGAGAAAACTTATTTGCCATGAGTTGTATAAAATGAAAAGAATAAGGTTAGTATTTTATACGGCAACCATTTGAAATTTAATTGTACGCTGGGGCAACAAAACGTGTGTAGCCTCAATTTTATTGAGTCAATTAAGGAGCTTGTTCGTGTTTAAGACCTCACTTCAGGGGAGATTTGTTAGCCTCAATTTATTGAGTCGAAAATGGAAATTCAGTCACTCTACGATGGAAGCTTCGGTCTTTAATTGGTTAATCGTTGTAATATGGTAAGTATCGGGGAATCGGCTCGATAGTTAATCTAATAATGTAAGTTGCGGTGTAATCACAAGCAAAACCCGAGCTCGGGTCTAGTTTAAATATCCCGCGCGTACCTTTAACGCGACGGGGTATATAAGCTTTTTCTTCTTTAGAAAAAGTAAGTTGTTCATTTCTAAAATAATTCATTTTATTTTTTCTCTCTTAATTCTCTCTCTAAAAGTTCAACTCACTCTCTTTCTCTTTTCTATTTCGATTCGTGTATGTTATATGTTATGAAGCTCTGATACCAATTGTAGGATCCCGTATTCACTTCATAACATATAACATACACGAATCGAAATAGAAAAGATAAAGAGAGTGAGTTGAACTTTTAGAGAGAGAAAGAGGGAGAGAATTGAGGAGAAAAGAGAAATGAATTATTTTAGAAATGAACTCAACTTACTTTTTATAAAGAAAGAAAGAAGAAAAGCTTATTTACCCCGTCGCGTTAATGGTACACGCGGGATTTTTATCTAGGGCCCGGGCTCGGGTTTTGCTTGGGATTTAAACCGAATACATTTACAATATTAGATTAACTAACGAGCCCGATTCACGATACTATCCTATTACAACGTATAACCAATTAATGACGAAGGTCAATAGTTAGAGTGTAATCCGAACTTCCTGGTTCGATCAATAAATGAGGCTAACAATCTTCTCCCCCGATGTGAGGTCTTGAACACGGAACGAGCTTCCTTTATTGACTTATAATAGTTTATTGTGGCTAACAATCTCCCACGAAGTGAGTGTCATTGAGGACACTCCTTCATGAGTATACAGTGAGATTGCTTTTGTCGTTTAAGCTAGAGGGTAATTGGTCTTTGTCATTCGTTGTTTGTTGTAAGCTTGTTCCTTCTGCTTTGTGATCTTGACTTGAGCCTTTGTCATTGTTTTAATCGTCTATCACTCTTGCGTTCTTTTGTCTTTGACCATCATGCTCATACTTTTGCATTATCTGAAAAGCTTCATAATCAAGTGTTTGCGGAAGTCTTTTTTTTACACATTCTAGAGTTTCAAGTAGTATGTCTTGTAGATTACGCTTTTGATGGGATTGAGGTTGCCGTTACCACAGTTTTGCAACTGCAGGTATACGTTTGTGATTAAAACAAGAAAAATGATTTTGAAATCCAATCGACGTGTCAATCGTTAAAGAGTTTTTGTAAACTAATCGAGAGTGTCATGTTTTTCTCAAAATTCATTAATCCGTCAAATCATTTCATGTGGACCAAATCGGTTATCCAGGTTGTCGACACAAGGTCTTGATTCGTAGTAGAATCTCGGCAAGTCACCTAACAAAGAGACGTGTTTGAGGTTGATCGAAGTCGTGAGGGTAATATCCATCTTCATTGGGGACTACTAAAAGTTTCACTCTTGATGTTATGGCAAATAATTCATAATGATATTGCGTTGGATCTTGATAAACAACTTGTGAACATGAGGATGATATCACAAGTGTTTGAAATGGAATGTGTCCTAACGAGTTTTTTATTGTTCTCTTGGCTTTTGACTCGATTGTGGACTTTTTTGGTTTTTAAGTATCGGAGGCTGGAGCATAATTTGACAACTATTCCTCTATCAACAAATCTCGGACGTGAGATGTCAATTGGATTCGTGTATATCTCGGTCAAATGGAGACAAGTTTCTGTTGAGTGAAAATCGAATGGTGTGATGGGTTGTGGCATTGCATCACTGGGTCAATGATGTTATTTTCAATGTCAGCAATCAACATGTGATTCGTAAAGCATATGTATTGACCGGTTTATGCATTAAGTTGTGTGGAGGGTTCTTTCTTTAGACCATTATATCCATACAATTCTTTTTTAATTCTTTCAACGCGCCATTAATGCTTAAACCAAGATTGGTCATTAATAACACCTTGTTGTGATTGTATCAAGTGTTACTCAATCTTAGTCGGCTTTATTCCCATATACATTCCATCTCGCATTTACCTAAGGACTTACTATTTCTGAACTTTGGAGTATCCTTGGGTAGATCTACGGTTCTGGTTGGATCCTAGGATTGTTTCCTAACCTGTAATCCACCTTTGACTTACAGAATGTCGTGAAAGTAAGAAGTTGATGGGGTATGTGTGACAACCATAAACCTTTTCAGCACATTGAGTTCAATTAGTTATATTTTAAATAAATTTTTCTCCCTTATTTTAAATAATAACACTTAGTGTTTTGAAATACCGTGTGTGTAAAATATGTCTTGATAAAACCGTGGGAGAAAATATGTTCAGCATGAATGTTTGAAATTATGATATTGTTTTGAATATATATGAATGGTCGTGTTGATGTATTCAAGAATACTTAAAACTTTGTTTTTTGTAAATACTCCCCCTCAATAAATAGGACCAATTGGAAGAAATATGTTGTCATTTAAAACATTGTGCGGGATGGAGTGTTGAACACACAATTTTGAAAGATTATGATATGTCATCGAGAAATTTCTTGAAAAAGTTCGTTTTAACATCTTTGAAAAAACCCAGATGTTTAGAGGACTTAGCTCTTCTAACGGTAAGGGTAAGCGCGCACTGAAACGTACACTATCCTTTTTATTGGATGCTAAAAAAGCATATGAATGTCTTGTAAGAACGTATACAAGACCGAGAAATCGTTTATTTTCTCATTGCCGAGGATGAAGTATAAACCTTACTTTATTTAAAGTCCGGGATATGGTACTGACATTTTCAATAAGCATTTAGAAAATAGAAATGAGATGTTTTGAAAACTTTTGCATATCTCGTCGAACTTTCATTTACACAACCGTGCCAATGTTAATCGACATTTCTAAGCAGTGAATTTTATCGATTCCAAGGTGACATGTCGAGAAGAGTCTTTTTGGAAATTTCTGATTTTTTGGATTTTGTATTTATTTTTGAGAGTTTATATTTTTTGTATTTTGTTTGTCTCTCAAAAATATGTTCATGGTGTAGTTTGATTGAGTGATATCAAAGCGGCTTCATTTGTCAGAACCTCAAGAGATACAGCTAGTGTCAACATTCTGCATGTGCTTCATATCATTCTGACAAGATACTTAAACCGAGTCATGCAGGAGAGGGCGATTTACTGTAAACATAGTCAGCTAATTTAGGTATTCTGTTCTGACAAAAATAATTCAAATATACCATGTTCAACGTTCCTTTATGAAATAATACCGAGTATGATGTGCTTTGTTCGTGAATGTGTACGGGGTTGCATGTTATTGCTATGGCCTGATTGAGAGTCGCAGTACACAATGGATTTTGTTGTAGTTGAAGCCATAATCTTGAAGCTGTTTCCTAATCCACATTACTTGTGCCAACTTTGCAGGATAACGCAGTACTCTGCCTCTGTGAAGGACATTTAGTGCATGTTTTGTTACTTTGCATCCAGCTTACAAGTTTATCACCAAGGACACTGTATACCTTCCAGAAGTGCTTTTCTGAGTATCAAGGCATCCGACATGATCGCTCTGTATTGATGTTGTTCAAAGCCAGAATCCCATAGGATAACAGAGTCTGTTAATGGTACCTTTAGGTCATTTAATAGTTTCTTTTAACCTCTTTGTGGTGCTTTTTGAATCTGGTCGTGCTTGATAACGAGCACAATAGCATTACTGCTTGCAGTCTAAGTCTGGTCTACTACGATGTCAAGTACATGAGTGACACGATTTTACTACTCGGTAATCAGATGGTCTAGGGTTCTCACATCAAATATACATCTTGTTTGTGTTTTAGTATCCAATGGTGCTACCAATGGGTGACAATTGTACATTTTATGCTTTTTCAAGAATTTCTAAAGCGTCTTGGCCTGATTGATAAAAATACCTTTTGGCGACTGGTTGGATCTGTAGTCCTAAAATAGAATTCCTCTACTCCATTAAGGAATTTCAAATCTACTGTGCATTAAATTTTCAAATTCTTTTTGAAATTTAGGGTTTGTAGACCCCAAAATTTTGTCATCACGTAAATCTGCACAAGTAGAATATATCCCGTATTTTATTTGAATAAAGTTGGGTCAATGTGTAGCCTTTTGTAAAGCCTTTGGACATCAGGAAGTTTGATAGTTCATCGTACCAGGCTTTGGAGCTCTGCTTTATATCTGTACAAGCTTCCATAAAAGGTAGAAATTTTCTCTGGTATGGATCTGGATCAACGAAACCCTTCCTGACTGAAGAAACATAAACCTGTCCTACTTCAGTGGACATTAACGATATGCTGTTTTTCACGTCATTGCTGATTGGATTGGAAAAGACTTGTGTGTGACGTAGGCAACGAAAATCCGAAATGCGTCCATAACGAGCAACTGGTGCAAAATGTTCTTTGAAAATAAGTTACACCTCTTCGCTGAGCATAACCTTTATGCTACAAGTCATTTCTTTGTTGCGAATTAACAGTTTGATCTTCATCCTTTTTGTTCTTCATGAACCTCTTTAGCTTTATAATATTCGTGCCAATTGGTTTGTCAACTAGGTCCCAAACTTTTAGTCAGTCGTTCGAACTGATGACAGGTTCAGCCTGCATTGCTTCAATGCATGCGAAGAATCGGCCTTTGCCTCATTTATGTTCTTACGGTTCAAACAATACTCACGTAAGCATCGAACATGAATTTCAGGATCGTAGCAAGCTGTAGTCATTGTTTGTATGGCATGGTTGGATTTCACGAATACTTGTTCTCATATGGATGATCTCTGGTCCATCGGAATCATGACTTTGTGTTGAAATGAATGCACATCGGTATTATTCAATGTTGAGTGAGGAAGTCATCACCAATTTACTGGTAACCGTTTACAAAAAAGATTTGATAATTCAGCTTCTTTGGAAACGATGAATTCCGGTGCTTGATCATTGTTGATTTTCCCCAGCTTGACCGTGTGTTGGATTGTAATATCTTCCAAGTAAAGGTTGAAGGAAATCTCCAACCTTGTTGTGTCGAATCTGTCATTTTCTGCTGTAGGAGCACTTTTGTCCTTGAGGAACGAGGCCTGAAGAGACATTTTCAACAGACATCTCTTGTCGTTGTGGTGCGAGGTCTGAACTATTGTGATCAGACATCATTTGAACATTGAGGAACGAGGCCTAAAGTGTTATTTTCAGGAGACGCCATTTGACATTGATGACCGAGGCTTGAACTGCTGTGTTCAAACGTCATTTTAAAGATTTCATATTTTGTGAAAACCTTCTGGAACTGGTGTCTTAGATATCAGAAAATTTCAGAACAACACTCTTAGATATTCTACTTTTCATTGCTTATAGTGCCTGCTGCATTGGGCACTGCTATGGGCAATTCGTTGTTGGCTTTTGACCATGTATGATCGTACCTTGAAATTATAACCCAGGAGTTTGTGCGCTGCATGGAATTTGAGGGATATCTGACTATTGAATCATGCGCGGGTTCACATGGTGCAACCTTTCCCGTGCAAGAAGGTGAGGAACTTTTCCCTGTGGGAATCAAACCTTAAGACGAACATACTAAAGATTTCTTACCCGTTGTTTCCACTTAAGACTATGATCTGGATTCATTGTTTTCTAAGGGTCAGTAGGTAGTCTTTTTGTTTTGAAGAAACATATATCCTGTGGGGATCTGTTTTCTAGGTTCTTAGATGCTACTTAACTTTTCTAGGGGATTTATCTTTTGTTGTCTTATGGGATTTTAGCATCCTTATTTGTGCAGAGGCACGAGGGCTTTAACGTTGAGAGGTATTTCTAAGACGCAGTTCATCATGATGTGCACTGTAAAGCACTTGTTGCATGTAGGACATTGCAAGTCAGATTGAATCTAAAAGAAAGGCTTTTGTTTCCTATGTTCTACTAAGTGAACATCTTTGTTTGAAACCGATAATCATTGATGCTTGCAGTTCCTTTAAGATGTTTGTATGGTTTAGGTTTGCGATCATTTAGCAATGTTGGGTAAATCTAGACTAGGATCAATCATACTAGGCTTTTCATTCTCTTTCTTTGTCCTTCTTGAGGTTGTGCTCTTTGTCTGAGCTTGTCTATAGGTAGTAGATATGAAGAAAACATGTCATTTGGAGCTACTTTTTCCCTTGGTGAGCTGATGTGACAATGCTTTGGGCAATTCCTAGAGGGGCCTGGCTGCAAATCGCAACATTGTGTTTTCGAACTCCGCTTGTTTATCTAATCTGATGGAAATTTCTATGGAGTTGACTTGATTTAAACAATACCTTCTGACAATAGTTTTTATTAACCGACATGTTTTCAGTTTGAAAATTATCATTTCAGGAAGAGAATTTGTATTAGGGAGTCGGTTTTCCTAAAAATTGATTGGTTTTGGAATTCGTTGAGCATTTTGGTTGATCGAACCATACACATGGTTTATTTAAACTGAGTTTCCACAGACTTTCACTGCAGTTCTCGATGAGTTTATTTAACTCCGTATGGCTATGTTATTTCTTGCATTTGAGAGCTTCTCAATCTTGTATTTCATGATATTGTTCACGTTCTTTTCGAAAATACATTAGATCTGTGTTTTTTGCAAACTGTGATTGTTTTTTCTCATCTATTTTTACCAATGTAGTAAGAAAGTTCAAGAGAAATCGAGTGTTTTTCAAGTTTAGGGCTAAACTCTTTAAAGCTTGTTATGAACTTCAGTTGTCTAACAGATTAAGTTTGTTTCGAAGCATTTTGTGCAAGACATTCCACTTTCTTTGACTTGTGGAAGATATAGCATTGTTAATCAATCTGAGCATTTAAATCAGACAGAGAATGCCAAAATATGAACATATAACATCTTTAGACACACACACTCTTCGGAGAACGTTGATCTCTAAATGTTATGCAAAAATCTGCTTTTCTGAGTCAAGTTCGTACAAATCTGCCTTTGTTCAAGGGATTTAAAGTACTCCACAAATCCGTTCATGCATTTCGCTTTTATAGTTCATGAACCAAACACAATGACTGTCATAGTATAGTTTTTGTCTGAAAGAGGCATTAATAAGGTTTTGAATGTCAAAATTCATAACTCTTACAGTTGGGTTTAGGAAATGCACTATTTGTATGATTAGACCTCAAAGATTTGTTGACAATATGTTCTTAAAATGTTTGAAGGTTGTTTGTCATTTCGCTTAGTAACTTGTCTTGTTTTACTATTGGATTTAGAAATGGGTAGAAAGACACGTTTTTTAGCAATGTTTGGTTTTGTTCTGTTAACGTTTTTTCTCCACCTTTGTCTTCCTAACTTACTTTAGCGCGTACAAAAACTGATCAAGATAGGTTTTGGATGGTGGTTTGAAGTTTCTTAAAGAGTGTTTTGATATGTGTAATCATATGGTTTCACTTGTCTTTATCCAGATTTTGATTCTCTCTCCTTTGTTTAAGAAGTCACTGTATCTTCCCCTTTGGCGGCAGAGAATCCTGTTTAAGGATCAGAAGTATCATATGGATCTACATGTACAATCGAGGCTTTTGAGATTGAGCTATCTTGATGTACTTTGGATTAGCCAATGGTTGATCTACCTTAATACGTTGCGCATTTTAGGGTGCATAACATGTTGAATAGGTATGAATTGATCTGATTGCGTTTATAGAATGAATTTCATTTAAAAAGACTTTATTTTGTTTGTCAATTTAAAGTCAGATCGTGTCAATGTCTTTTCCTTCCTTACCTTTAAAATCCCGAAATGAACCTTACTTTTCTCTTTGAGTGGAGCCTTCGAAATTGTGGAACTAGTTAACAGACTCTTTTTGATTGCTCATCGTGTTTCTGATTGACAACTGAAATTTCTGGGTTTTTGTTTTTGTAAACCTCTATGGATGTCAATGTCTGATACGAGAGTAATAGTCTCTAGAGTTTCATTTTAACGGTGTTTGATGTACGTTTTATAATCAAACTTCGTTCAGGTCATTAAAGGGGCTGTGTACTTCCAAGCTCAGTCTTTTGGTCTGAAGTGCAATCAGACAATCTATCCCGACTGTTTGTAGCCTCCCCCAGAGCCTCTACTAGTCGTATCAAGGTTAGTTTTGCCAGACTTCTTCCAATTCTTGGTCAATGATGCTGTTTGCATTTCTTTATTGACTTTACAAATAGTTTTGTTTTCCTCAGTATCAAGAGTTAAATTTGCAATTAAATTAGCAAGCGCTGTACGCTCATTAGCACATTCTGCAGCATTTTGGTCAACCTGATTATCATTAGTACATATATTTGATGAATCAGGAATGACATTGCTATCATCCTTCCCCCAAAACATTTGGTCATTAATGGAGTTCAGGTTGCTCAGAATGTCGTACGCTTCATATTGGCAAAACATCATTGTTAATCATGGTTTTGTACACTGTTCCATTGGCTACTAGTAAACTGGTTTCTTCAGGTGATGACTCCTGAATTTCTTGTCATGAAAACAGTAAATGTGCTTCCTGTTCCTTCTTTTCAATATCTTCATCTGATACAATCCCCACTGCTTGTTTCTTCTCCTGAATTGTAAACGATGATTGAACCTCTGGAACTTGCACTGTTGAATCCGCAACTGTCTTTCCCTCACTTTTTCGCAACGTCATCTTAAGCTCTGCTCAGACATGCTCTTTTATTTTAATTGCTCATGGAGTTCAGTTCTGGGATGAGTGTTTCCTTGAATGTTTCAGCTGTTCATTTTAGTGTTAATCTCTGAAGATTTCTTTTACTTCTCGATATGATGAAAAAGATCTTGAATTAAAATATCGAGAGGCTTGACAAGTCAGGTTTAATGACCTTTTACATTAACTGTACTTTGATCACACTTAGAGGCGGATTTTTGGAAATCAATCTCGTAAAGTGTTTCTACATTAAGAATGTTTCTAGTTATTCATGTGTGAGATATGTCTGTAAACTTGTAAGGTTCTGACACTATCTACCAAAAGGTGTTCGTGCAAAAGCTTGTTGAGTACAGAATTATACTCAAGTCTATCGTGAAGTTTGAGTGGTTGATTTATGTGAATGTATTTGTTGCAAGGAGTTTTCTTTCAAATATTCTTTGCTTGGCATCTGCAGTTTTGTATTTCTCTTCGTGTTCTCCTATCACTGAAACGATAGATGAGTATTCTTTGTTTCCATGTTAAACGTGGAATATGAAGTTGTGAAATTTTTGTTCGGATCTTAAGGGGATATGATGTGATTGATTTGTGGGTTGAGATACATTAAGAAGTTCACGGGATTTTAAAGTCTATGGATTAGAATCGATAAAATTTTAACGGGATTTAAAAATCATAGGAAAACCGTGAATAATATTGATTCGGATGATCAGCTGGCGCGCATGATTTAATTATCTAAAACAGATTATTTTCTGGCTAGGGGGTAAAGCTGTTTGGTTTAAATAGGTCACGCGCAAACTGAAACGGCCTATAAAAATACAAGATGGGTCGTGAGCTAGAACAGAAATACAAAGTTAACGACAAATTCCAAAAAACTGAAAAATGTCGCGCAATTAGATTCATAGTAAACAAGTGGTTTTTGGGCCTCGATAAAATCGCGTAACCAACTATAAGATGGATATAGCGTGTTCGTCTCGTTTTGTCTCTTCGGATTAGAGAGGTGTCACGGGGCCTGAGATAGTAAACAGGATCGTTACGGGATCAAAAGTTGGCGGTTTTAGATTGAAAACCTTTTTTCACCACAAAAAATTTTCTTAATAAAAAACCGCTGCCAATTAGTGTGGAATCGTGTTTGTGATACCTCGCGTTTTAGCAACTGCTGTTTAGCAACTCGCTGTTTAGCAAACTTTGCTGTTTAGCAACTCGATGTTTTTAGCAACTAGTGTTTAGCAACTCGTGTTTAGCAAACTCCGCTGTTTAGCTACTCGATGTTTTAGAAACTCGCTGTGTGGTAACAACAGCCGTTGTCTATTTCCTTAATATATCTTGTCCACGCTAAGCTAGATCAAAACCGCCGTGAAGAACAAATAATTAAATAACGCAATATCCACGATGAACACACAAGGTCGAATTGAACAAAATCAACTCAAATAAGCTTTTCTATCACGAATCAAAGCTTTAACATGCAATTACTGAAGGAGTGTATACCCCAGTTCAATACATCCTCTTTATAAATGTATGGCTTATTGGATCGTAAAAAATGAAGCAATCTCCACTAACGGAAGAACGAACTTACTTTGTTTGCTTATATTTTCGAGGTTTTAAAATTAAAACTTAGATTGTCGACTTATGTAAATTCAAGAGATATACACAAGTGTATATGATAGCGATGCAATAAGTAAATAAATAATCTACGAGATATGAACAAATAAAGATAAGAAAGATCAAACTGATGACACAATGATTTATAGTGGTTCGGCTACGAAGCTCCTCTTCGCCCAACTTCACTCCCAAAGTACCCAACTTGAGAGTTATCTTCACTATGTTAACAAGCTCTCTTTAGGCGGAGAAAACCGTACACGTCGCTTACACTTTTTCCGGTACTAAGCTAAATACCAAGTTCTAGTTCGAGATAGAACTAATCTAACATACTATGTATTTTATGGCCTAAATATTAACCTATCATACATATATGATACACACAACACACAACACAAGATATACAAGATGAATGATTATCACAAACGTAATGACACAATTAAACTATTAACACTTGAAGCTTGACATCTTCTTGAGTGTTCTTCAATAAAGAGTGAAATGAGTTGATCACCTGTAATGATTTATGTAACAAGTATAATGATCAAAGAATATACAAAAGATAAAATATATGTGAGAAAATATTTGTCAAGAGTTGTATAAAATGAAAGGTTGAGGTTGGTATTTATAGGCAACCTTTTGAAATTCTAATCTGTGCCAGGGGAGTGATCCGTCCAGTGTATTTGGTGGATCCGTGGGTGGAGTTGGGACAACAATTTTCATTTTGTGATTAACCCCAAATCTATACAAAATATTGTTTTGTACTTATTAAACCTAGTTTAATAGATTCTTCAAGAAGAAAATATTTCTTCTCACCAATAAGGAAAGATTTTCTAGATTTGAGAAGATTTGGAAAGATTGTTTCCACTTATGGTTAATCTTATTTTGTCTTACATGATTAATATAACTAGCTTATAATTAATCATGTGTTAACTTAAATTATTTGATTAGAAAAGATTTATGCAAATGATAATATTTTTCTTTGATCATTAACTATGTTTAATAATGCCATATTCATACCTTCAGTGATTTGTCAGCGTCAAGTAAACTTTCAACTAAATAACTTGTTTACGTAAACTTTTACGTAGTATGACATTATATCTGTTATTATCAAAACATGAAGATCATTAAATATAAATATCGTTTTTGCGTGAATATTTGTATTAACATTACCAAGTGTTTGACTTGTTCAAAGGTAAAGGCTGAACATCAGAGGCCATTTGGCTTACTGCAACAACCTGAGATCCCTGAGTGGAAATAGGAGAGAATAACCATGGACTTTGTCACGAAATTGCCAAAACCAGTAGTGAGCATGATTCAATCTGGGTTATTGTGGACCGATTGACTAAGTCTGCTCATTTCCTACCAATGTGTGAAGACTATAAGATAGATAGGCTAGCTAGACTCTACCTTAATGAAATCATGGCAAGGGATAGTGTGTCGATCTTGATAATATCCGATCGTGATAGTCACTTTACGTCACGATTTTGGCAGTCAATGCAAGAGGCATTAGGAACACCTGTTAGACATGAGTATAGCCTACCATCCACAGACCAATGGTCAGAGCGAGTGTAATATTTAAACCTTGGAAGACATGCTTAGTGCATGCGTCCTTGACTTCGAGGAAAGTTGGGATGTTCATCTTCCATTAGTTGAATTCTCATATGACAATAGTTATCATTCTAGTGTGAGGTGTGCACCGTTCAAAGCTTTGTATGGTAGGAAGTGCCACTCACCAATCCTATGGGCAAAAGTTGGAGAAGGATAATTGATAGGGCCTGAGATAGTGCAAGAAACTACTGAGAAGATCTCACAGATCAAGGATAGGCTTAAGGCTGCACGTGATCATCAGAAATGCTATGCAGATAAGAAGAGGAATCCTTTAGAATTCAGTGTAGGTGATCATGTGTTACTCAAAGTGTCACCTTGGAAAGGTGTGGTATGATTTGGGAAAAAGGGAAAATTTGCACCTAGGTTTGTTGGACCATTTGAGATCACTGAGAGGACCGGTCCAGAAGCCTATCGACTAAGACTACCTGAGGAGCTAAATGGCGTTCATGACACATTTCATGTGTCGAACCTCAAGAAATGTTTGGCTGACCCAACCCTACAGATACGTTTGGAAGAGATCCAAGTTGATGCTAAGTTGAACTTTATGGAAGAGCCTGTAGAAATCCTGGAACAGGAGTTCAAGGAACTGAAGCGGAGTAGGATTCTAATCGTTAATGTTTAATGGAATTCGAAACGAGGACCTGAATTCACTTGGGAAAGTGAGGATCAAATGAAACTCAAATACCCACATCTCTTTAGCTCTAGTACTAGTTAAATTTCAGGGCGAAATTCTCTTTAAGGGGGGGGGGTAGAATGTAACCCTTGCGGATTTTCCAGTCTCATAATGTTCTATTTAAGTCCTTTGACTTCTTTACTTTTACTGTTTTTCATCAGGATCAGTAACCTTGTTCACGGTAGTTAATTTCTATGTTAAGCATTTTATAGTTCTTTTATTCTTAGAATTATTTAATTTGAATGCTTATATCTATGTGTGATCAAGTTCCGGGAGGTTTTATCCCGTAAACGGCTTAAAATGTCAAACAATGCATTCCGACACGTCCATTCATGGGTCATACTAAATCTAAACCAATTTAACTATAAGACCTATGGTGTAAATAATCAAAGTTTAACTAAACATATTTTCACATTCGTTAAAAATACCAGAAAACTTCGGGTCACGTTTTATTTACGAACTATTGTCGATATGTAACCCGACAAAAGACAAAATGACTAGAAAGCCTCCCTTGGATGCCATTCTAGCCGACCACCACAAGGAGACCACAAGTTATTTTTTTAGGATCTTGGTCTCATGCATGCATTCATACCTTGTCTTATTTTTATTTCAAAAACACACATTTCATTCAAAAACAAACAAACTAAAAAACTTTTCTTCCTTTCTCTTTCTTTCTTGCGCGTCCGAACATGAAGAGTTGAGTTCATTCGGGTTGATTTCATTGGTGTTTGGGTATTTTAAAAACAACAAAAGGATTGTTTGTCTAAGCTTAATCCTCTTCAAACCCTCTTTTTGTAAGTCATATTATTTCGAATATTTTAGTACTTTTGAATGCCTACTGATGCATAGATGTTAGTTGTACAAGGTGTTTTCTAAAAATCAAAGACTAAAAGTTACGAAATAAATATTATGGGTGTTTATTTGTTCGAACTCGGGGAAAGGAAAGCAGGAAAAAGTCATTTTTATATTTTGGTTGTGATGGTTGAATAACATTTTTATACTAGATAGCTTATTTCTTATTTGGCT
>BQNB010144858.1:0-12901 GCA_026074375.1 Tanacetum coccineum
GTATAGTGAAGTGTAGAGATTACAAGAGTTTTCCCATGGCTTGGACCACTTCACAAGATCTTCTATTCTTCTTTTTTATTTTTTGCATACTGCGTCGAATGTGTGGAACGACCCATCTTATTCTGTTCGTATGAATATATATAACAAAGATGTCTTTGTTTGCTTTTCACGTCAAAACCAGCCAATCACCTTTTCTTTCCATTCTTTCTTACGTGGTCATAGCCCAAACCACATCGGATCTCAGCCCAAACCATATCGGATCTTAATAATCAAATTATATTGGCTAAGCCCAATTAATTAGTTGTAAAAAATAGGCTTAAAGCCCAATATCACGACCTGACTTTTCCAACAGATTAAATCACGATCCAACTCCAGAATTTTAGGTCTTTTAACACATAAAAATAAAGATCTCTATTTTCTCTTTCCGTGGCCTTTTGAATCACCTAAAACGGAGTCCAGACGAAGAAGTTATGACCAAAACATTACGACATATTCAAATCTTTCACTCTTCGATATTTTATTTTAATTCATCGTTTAAACTCCAAAATGTGTGGCTTTTCACTAACTTTCATCATATGCTTAATATTTACTTCAAATGATAGAGTTCATCATCGTTTTGCTATAGCTTACCATCCACAAACCAGCGGGCAAATTGAAAACACCAAACAGAGCCTTAAAGAGGATTCTCGAGAAAACGGTCAAGGATAATACTTTCGTTTGGTCAAGGAAACTTGATGACGCTCTGTGGGCATTCCGCACGACATAGAAAACACCAATCGGCACTACACCGTACCAGTTGTTGTACGAAAAAACATGCCACTTTTCGTTCGAAATCGAACATCGTGCTTACTGGGCCCTTAGTAGTTGTAATCCTGATCTCAACATCGCCGAAGAAAAACGATTTTTGCAATTGCATGAACTCGATGAATTGAGACTCCAAGCATACGAGAATTCCAAACTCTACAAAGCTCAAACTAAAGCTTATCATGATAAGAAACCTAGGATCCAGAAAGAATTCAAGGCCGGAGACAAAGTTCTCTTACACAATTCAAAGTACAAGTTCAAAACAACAAAACTCGGATCAAAATGGTATGGACCATTCATGGTCAAACATGATTTTCCATCTGGTTATGTCGAGTTATATGATAAACATGAAGGAAGCTTCATTGTCAATGGACATCGTGTTAAACTCTACCACGATGAAGAGTAAATAAATGAGTTAACAACCGAGGAAATTCACCTCATGTTAGAAGAAGGAAAAATGAAAGCTATTTCTTTCATGGCACCATTTCCAGTAGACTATCGCAAAACCATGCCATGGGTCGCAGAAAAACCGTTCATATACAACGTAGGGGAAAACACTTGTAACGAAGCTAAGTTGTATGACATAGATGAAACTGGCGAGGGAATAGTAAAAGGCAATTACCTATACGTCAAAAAGGACCCTAGTGAGAAATCTTCACTCGAGATAAAATGAAGCCAAAGGAGTGCGAGTCCGACTGATGACTCGTTAATAAAATAAGTGCTTCTCGGGAGGAAACCCGTGCATTTTTAGTATTTTCAGTACTTTAATTCCTAGCTTTACTTCCAATTTCTACACCTTGATCTTTCAAAACCATGTCAAAGCTTAAGTGTGAGGGTGTAGCACTGAAAAAAATCTAAAAACAACAAAAATCCAAAAATATTGTGCATTTTCGTAGTTTGTATAAGATTACTACAGGCGATGATACCGGAAGCACATGGAACCCAAGTACAATTGCTATGCCTGGATATCTGGTTCTCTCTTTCTCTTATTTCTCTATTTTATGCTTTGTTTCGTTTTGTCGCATTGGGGGCAATGCTCAACTTAAGTGTGGGGGCAGTAAATAGGGAAAAAGAGATATATTTTTTAATGTGGTGTGCTTGTTTGCCCTCGTAATCTAGTTGTTTTTACGCTTTTAGGATAATAAATATATTAGAATAACTGGATTAATCCACTGGTAAAATTTGTGATTTTTGAAAATTTGAGATGTGTCTCGATTACTATTGCAATCCATTCTGGGATCGATAATATTTGCTAGCACATATTATAGCCCTTCCACTAAATTGTGAGGATTTGAGCCTACTTCATATATAGCATACATCTTTTATGCTCAATCTTTTTGCTATGAGTGTGCCGGTGATTTTATTTATTCTAGAACTTGTTCTTGTAAATCATTACGATTACCGCAGTAAGATTGTACTTGTATGATAATAAGTGTACATGCGTGATAAAGAAGCAATTTTAGAATAAAAACAAATGGCCTTCCATTTTTACCTTAATGCCTTGAGCTAACCACCTCGGTTAGTTAAATCTTACATATGGACCATTTGTTAGTACTCTCTTTTTGCACTAGAAACCCGCACATATAAACACACAATGAACCATCCTTAATTGTTAAATTCAAAGAAAAATATACACCAGTTAGCCAAGTCTTACCCTAGTCAAAGTCTATTGGTTGGTTGCTAGCTACATGGAATGATGGTCGTTATGTGGGAAATCCTTATGAATTTTAAGAAAGTTGCTAGTTCCATGTCTTTTGACATTTTGCTTTATGATGATCATCGATCGTAGGCTGATCGAGTTTTGGTATAAAAAACAGAAAAAAATATAATAAAAGCCAATGTGCTTAATAATATGATGATGAAGGAAGACGAAGAAAAATTGGTATCAATTAGCCAATGTGCTAAGACGTGATACGGAAAAGTATAATAAAATGTATCATCACTCAAATTCATATAGATGGCGGAATAGGGTAGCTAACAACGCTTGATTGTAGACTTTCAACTTATGTCACACACCTAACTCCAAAACATTCCCATGCCTTATCCATACTCACTAAAACCCGATAAACTGCTTCTTTAGATGTTTACACTTGGTGCTTTCACCCCATCGCTTTTTGTTTTGTTTCTTGTACAAGCTTATGGTAATAAATCTAGTCATGACTAAGCTATGAGTGTGATTTCTCTTACTCCACCACCAAAATAATAAAATGAGTGATGATTGAATTATAATTCATTCCTTTTTTGTGAGGTGCTTAGAAATGTAAGTCACGCAAGAAAATCAAAGGGTATTGTCAAACATCTCGATTCTTTCCACCAATTAAGCTTAAACGATGAGTCTTCTCTTGTATTCGTACTCGGGGGACTTACATTGTATTTTTCTAAATCACTTTCGTGAACCGTGTGGATTTGTTCTTTAATTCTAGATTTGCTTGAGGGTAAGCAAAGGCAAAGTGTGGGGGGATTTGATAAAGCTTAAATTGTACATGTTTTTCGTAGCGTTATCCGTACTTTTGTATAAGTTATTTGGATATTTATCTATGGGTTTGTTACTTTATTATATCAAAGTGTGTTTCCAAGTTTATTTGTAGTCAAGTACAGGAAAAGCAAAGAAATGACAAAGAAATCGAAGTTTTATGCAAGTGCGAAGAATCTCAAATCAAGACTAAAGATCGAAACCATTTCAAGAGTACAAGAGCCAACCATTCGAGCTTCCAAGTCCCAAGAATGAGCCTAAATGAAGTTTTACTAAAGTATAAAGACCTACGACCAAGCACAACTCAAACGGGAGGCTTAAACGGAAAATCAATCAACATGTATACGGGGATGAACTCCCAGCCGGCCGGCTGAGACCATGAGCCGGGCGGCTCGTTTTCATCACTTCCTCTAAATGTGTCTTGAAACTCCATGAATGATCAAGAAGGATCTAGATCTCTTATGCTTGGCTTTCCATAACCCTCTGGCCCCAAGTTAAGCATTCAATACCCAAGGCCCTCTTATTAGTATAAATAGGGTGCTATGGCTAGTGTTTTCATCATTCCATCATCCATCTTCTCTACTACTCTCTAGTAGTAATCTCCACTCTCTCTCATAGCCATAATCCCCTCTTAGAAACCCAAAAAAATCCCAAAAGTTTAAAGTAGGGAAAAGCCATCTTTGGAGGTCAAGATTATCAAGAAATCATCACTATTCTTCAAGGCAACCAAGCCTTATTTCTTGTAATCTTTACATACTTTGTAAGAACCTTTTAATTATGTTTATGAACACTTTAAATTATGGAATTATGACTTTGTTTGCTATGAGCGGCTAGTGTCTTTATGCACTTGATTAGATGATGTTCGTGGAATGATAATTTGTTTATGATTGTGATAACATGTTTTCTTCAATTTCAAGCTATTTCTAAGATCCATCTATGCTTATGATTCATGTGACATTGCTTTACCAAATCAGATTGATTCTTAAACACATCATAGGTCAAAAGGGGTATTGTTAATCAATCAATTGTCGCCTTTTTGTCTATGATCAGCTACCTTTTGTATTGACCATTTCTTAAGCGGTTTAATCTAACAATAATCATAATTGTGGGTGTTAACAAGTTTGTGAAATGAACCACGAATCAAATAAGTTAGAATTAAAGTAGTCTTGACATGATTGATTAAACTTAATGCTTGTTTTTTTCATTTTAAGTCTTGACGAGGATTGAAGGTTTTGAAAACTATAGATTAGATCACCATTTAATTCTTACAATCAACATGTCAAAGTGTTCATCACAATCATACAAATTAGATTTCCCAAACTAGTCTAATCAAGTGTAGTCTTTTAAATCATTTGAATCTTAATCTTAATCATTACTTGCTTGTTAGTATCGTTAGTAGCGAGTTTTAAACTCCACCAAAACATGTTAATCCCCGCGAACGATCTCGGCTTACCATACAATCTCTTGCTATCAACGGACGAGTACACTTGCTCGTATGTGTTGCTAAGAAACTCGATATCCGTGTTATAAATTTAAAACTTACCTGTATCGCACGCATCAGTTGTTCATGTATTTAACATTTGTCTTCCAAGTCTATGTTTTTTCATATTATGAACTAATTTGACATATTTAATATATACAGGACTGATGATTCGAATGAAAAGTATTCAGTTTTTGAAGTTAACTACAATGGTGTGTTCATTAAACTACCTTTAAGGTATGAGTATGGGAAATTTTTACCACTTAAGTTATCTAACTCAAATAGGATGAGTTACACTGAGATGATTGACATGTTTGTCTATAAAATAGAATGTGAAATTCGCGGTCTGTTTTATTGTATTCCTAGAAATAGCCTAGAAATAGGTTTGACAATTGTTGAAGGTGACATTGATATAAAAAAATGTATGATATGGCTGAGTTGTATGGGTTAATTAGCTTGTATATTGCCCATTTTCCTAAAAACTTTGTTAATACAAATAATGTCTAAAAACATTATTTATATTTTTTGATCTCTCAATGTTTTGATAATAACAAAATGTAAAAACGTTTGCGATAAAATTAATTATATGCCCTCTTTCCTAAAAAAACTTTGTTAATACAATTAAATTGTCTAAATAACGATCTTTATAATTATTTTGATTCTCTCAGAAATATTAGATAATGGTAAATAAACAAAATGTAAACAAACGTTTGCGACAAAATTAAATCGAAATACAAAATAATAATGCGTAAAATTTCATTTCTAAGATTAGTAATCACTTAAGGTATGGACAAACAAATCATTAAGCATGATTAGTGATCAAGAAAATATTTTTCTCTTATCCATCACATTTTTACAAAAGAATTTCACAAAGTTAATTATACAAAATATCTGCTAATTAAAAGAAAAGTTTTATTAAAAACTTATATTGAGATTAAAAGTCTTCTTGATGCTGTTAGAATTACTGCTGCTCATGTTTGTTTTAATGCTGCTCAGCTGAAGTTAGTACTGCTAGTGAATATTAGTGCTGCTGATGAACTTCAAAGAAAATATGCTAAGAAGTTACTACTGCTAGTGAATTACAAGTTAATGCTGCTAGTTAGTGCTGCTTATATGATATGTATTAGTTGTTTATAGAAAAGATTTTAGATACTTAGGAAAGTATTGTAAGCCGACTAGGGATCCTTGGTGTATAAAAGGAGGTCCTAGGGCATAGAGATTGATGTACCAAAAACCAGAAATCAATCTTAGTCGTATAATTCATAGCTTCAATTTATTTGTAACCCTAATACTTTAAGAGTATTCGTATTATTATTATTAATAATATTGGAGCTTATTTGTTGAATTGTATGTGTATTGAATAACTGTTTCATTGATAATTCTTTTAATATTAAAGATTAGATTCCGCATAATATTTAATACATTCAAACATAAGTTTCTACTATAGTGTGTTAGATTCATCTAATATAACTAAACCTTAAACAAGCTTAAGGAATTTGATCTATTAAAGTGGGATCAACAAGTGGTAACAGAGCTTGTTGAGAAGCTTGTCGATATGGATCAAGATTCTGCACACATGGTGGCTGCATCTAAAGTTCTCATGCTCAAACCTGGTGAGTATGAGATATGGAGGATGAGGATTGAACAATATATCTAGATGATAGACTATGCACTATGAGAAGTCATAGAGAATGGTGCAACCCTGCCAATAAACAAAATTATGGAGGAGTGATGACCTAGATAGCCTATAACAATGCTGAAGAAAAAGGCTCAGATAAAGATATAGAAGGTGAAAGTTAGAAGTACATTAAATATTGGCATTCCCAATACATCCAGTATAAAGTTTAATTCTCTATAAAGATGCTAAGCAAGTTCATGGAAAAGCGGTGAACAAGACGATAGGTGGGAATGTAGCCACAAGAAAGACTCAAAGGAATCTCTTAAAGCAGCAATATGAAAACTTCACTGTCACACCCCCAAATAGGGTCCCTTCTGATTTGGCGTCCAGGGGCGTGACGTCCATGGCTATTTCAAGTACAAAGCATAAAGAACGACCTCTAAGGGTACGTATTTAGGAAAACGAGAACATGACCAGCAAAAACATAATCAGCAGGAATGCTACTTGAACTGCCAGCAGGAACGACTTAATGCCATCAGCAGAAACGAAAATCTCTAACAGCAGAAACAACACTTAGTCGTTTTCAATTATTCCCAACATGGTTCGGCAATGGGCTTCATATAGTTCAAGCAACGACATCCATGCTAAGCACCTGAGAAAAAACATGCTTAAAACGTCAACATAAAGTTGGTGAATTCATAGGTTTAGTTCAAACGATGTTTTAGTGGACCACAAGATATCAAAATGTATGCGACAGTTATAACAGATACAACTTCACATAAAAAGGTATTTACGTTGCACTAATTTCATGACACTGAAGCTAATAATGAAAGATAGCATGTACATTGCTATAAGTATTTGCTTACCCTTACAGGTGTCCAACCAAAGACCACCTAACCAGTTTTGACATGACATATATCCGTTTAATCGGCAGCCCCGTGGGTAGTGAGCGCTACTCACCCGGATAGGGATAATTAGTCCCAATAGATCTATTTATTCACTCTCGCTCCCTCAACCGGTCCTCCGGTCAAGAAATTGACAGTTCATGATAGTTCGGGCAATTGAGGTCTAAATGCTACTTAGGCAACACGTAAATAGGGAAATCTCACGTATAGTACTTGTGTCTAGTTTTAAAAACAAGCAATGTTTCTCACCCCAAGTATAAAACATTTATTCAAAACGAGTAAAAGAGTGGGGCTATGAACTCACCTTGATTTGGTGAATTGAGGTAGTGAATAGTCTAGAAATAATTCACTCGGTAACGAACGACGATATACGAAAGCAACCTATGAAATGGACGTTTGATTTAATATCGGATCGAAGTGAATTTATGGAAAATGCATAGGTGTATACTAGTGTACTTTTGTTAATATATATCTAAAAATTAACGTTTGTGATCGTGTAGTAATAAAATGTTTCCGTAAGTAAATGGGTAGAAATAATATGTATTTTAATATTACATAGATATATAACGTCTAAGTAAAAATATATATTTTATATATATTTTTATATATATATTGTTCGTCACTTAATGTAAATTTTCGTATCTCATTTTACCATGTACGTTTTCTAGTATTTACTAAGTATAGGAATTTATAAAAATTTCGGCATGACCCGTTCGTGTTTACACGTTTTTCCGAAGTCTTAGACTTTATTTAAAACCATTTTCAAACCACTTTCAATCCACTTTTCATACTTACGAATTATACATCATCAAATCCATTATTATTTGCAACGTCCAACGTTTAAAAAATAATTAAACGTAATGCATCTAAATCGTATACTATTAAATAAGCTATTCGCGAACTTATCCGATAAGCTATATCGTAGCTTTACGCCTTGGTGTTTTGTAGTTATGTTAGGCCTTGACTCGTTAAGTCCGAAAATGTAGTTTTACTTATCCATTTAACCCGATAATCAAAACATTAAGCAATAAACACATAACCTAAAAATAAGCTAGAAAATAAGCTAATAAAATATAAGTCAAATCAAAATAAGCTAAACAAATATTTCTCCTTTCTTTTCTAGTTTGGCCGAACCATATATAAGCCCTAATAAGCTCAAAATAATCAAATAAGCTTTCAAATAAGCTCACATTTATAAGACGAATATAATAAGCTCAAAAGTACAAATATTATTACATGAATATAACCACGGTCACAAAACTAAGATTTCCTTATATTTCTTTACATATATTCCGAACCATAAGTACACCCTTTTAGGGTTTTTGTAGTTTTAAAATCTTGTTTTTACAAAATAAGTTGTACAACTAGCATGTATGCATCAAGATTATAAGTAAAGTACAAGTTATTTAAGAATTTGAAGACTTACAAAGTTGGAAGGTTTTTAGAAGGAAGAATGAGATTAGAACAACCCAAATGTTGTTTAATTAATACCCGGATGATACAAATGATCAAACCTTCAATGAATCTTCAAGTGTTTTTGAACAAAGTTGAAAAATTATGAATGTGTGTATGTGTCTTGGGTGGTTCGAACAAAAGAAGGCAAGAAGAAGAGAGAAAACCAAAATTTTAATGTGTGTGTGTTACGAATGAGATAATGGAAGTATAGTGGGTTAAATAATACAAGTTTACTTCACACACTAAATATTTATGTATGTGTTTCGTGTACAAGAGACAAGAAGGGGGAGGGGACCAATTTGATCCTCCAATCAAACTCAAGTTATAACAAATCATGTGATCAAGGCTTGTCTTATTGATTTTGAATTCAGACTTGCTCACCAAGGGTGATAAGGGTGTTTGTTTGTGCCAAACAAGACATGGGGAGGGGGAACCAACTAATTTTCTTCATTTTATTTTGCTAGTACTTCCCATTTGATTTAATTTCCAAGTCGTGCATGCAAAAGCTTATGTTATAAGTAAACCACGATTTACGCAAGTAACGAAATGAATAATGGTATCACCGAAAATTATGAAATTTTAAATATTGCCATAAAATTTAAAAACATGGCTATTGCCAAAATACTACAACGTTAGGCATCCTAGTTCGCTCTCGGAGACGATTCTCAGATAAAAGCGGAAATACTTTCCGGTTTCACGTAAATACTAAACGAAACTTCAAAAATTCAAATTGCTAAACGAAAACGGCTAACTTATTGGACGGAAATTCTCAGGGTGTCACAGTAATAAATTAGTCGGGTAAATGGGCTTGGACGTTGATCTAATATTGTATACGTTTAGGGCTCAAAGCCCAAACCAGAGCTAGGGGTGGAAACGAGTCGAGCCGCTCATGAAAAGCTCAGGATTGGATCGGCTAAAAGCTCGAACGATATGATCCTAAATGAGGGCTCATTTAATAATCGAGCCCGAACTCGAGCTTTATATATAAAGCTCGACAGGGATCACAAGCCTAAACAAGATCTAGTAAATGAGCACAAAACAAATAAACGGGCTCTAGATAAACGAGCTCGAATAAATAATCTTAAGAAGCTAAGCTTTATTTTTCATATATCATCATAAACGAGCCGATCTCGAGCTTTATATATCATACCACGAGCCGAGCTCAAGCTCAAATCTTAAGGCTCGAAACGAGCCAAGTTAGAACTCGAGCTTTCTAAAATATAAATGAGCCGAGCTCGAGCTCTGGCAGGCTCACGCTCGGGTCAGCTCGTTTCCACCCTAAATCAAAGCCAAGCCTGGCCTAACCTATGCCCAAGTGGCCGACGCATCAATCCTCTTAGGTTTTGTGGGCTATAAATAACATCTCCTAGCAAGCTAGAAGGTGGTGGAACTCTTTGTAACTTTCTTTCCTTCTCATAATACACATTTTTCTTCCCATTATTTCTTCCTCACTCTCTCTAGGGTACTCGAAAAGCGTTGTTAGCTTCTTAGGGTGCATCTGTTCTTGGGTACTCAAAAAGTGTTGTTAGTGTCTTGGAATGCATCCATTTAAGATATTGAATTACTTTGACCACAACTCATGTTACAATTTTTGAGGGGGAGTATAAACTTACAAATGTTCCAGAATAATCATGCAATAACCGTTTTCTTCCATGTTCTTTCAAAATCTTATATAGCCATTTAATCCATTGATACACAAAAATATTAATGGTATGCTATTTTGAGGAGGAGAAATTGGATTAAAATGTTATTGTCTTTAACTCAAGTGTGAACTCATTCCGGTTTGTGCAAAACAATTTCAATTATGATACACATGTGCAAGGGGTGTTTCTAAAAATAAACAAAATCAAAGTGTCAAATCTCTTTCTCAAACACTTTGATTGGTTTTCAAATATTTTTATGGTTTCGATCATAATACCTAAACAATCTACTATTTCACGACGAACGACGAAGTCATAATGTGGTTAAGGTTAGGTGTTATCACATGATCTAACCAGAACCAAAGAGATCTACTCATGGACATTCCATTAGATAGATCAAAAGTCCTTAGGTAAAGATGGAGATGTATAAGAATATGGGAAAATGTTGACTAAGGCATGAGTTATCATCGGAACAAAAACAACATGGTTATAGTAATGCCGTCTTGAAAAATATTAAAGGGTTTGAAGAATGAAAAAGAAATGTAATGTAAAGAGTAAAAAGAAGTGAACCCTCCACACTACTTAGGCATAAATTCGGCCAATACATAATCTATCGAATATCACAAAGATGATATTTGGTATTAAAGAAAGACATTATGGACCCAGTGGTGTAATGTACAACCCTCCTCGGCTACTCATGTTTCTCTCAAATAAATCTTATTTCAATTTTCACGAAGACATAGCACGAAATCTATTGACTTTCTTACTCTGAAATCGTTAATATTGAAAAGGTGGCAGTCTGCTCCAGCCTTCGTTCACTAAAATCAAAACAAACTTATTGAGTCTAGAGCTAAAAGAGATCAATATATAAATCTCATTAGGACATAATTCCAAAATACACTTGCTGTTCACATCAAAGAACATAAGTTGTAACAAAGAATCCTACGCATTATCATCAGATCTTGCCAAAACATTCAGAGTGGTACTCTTTAGTACTTCACAATGACGAATGTAAATCCTTCCAATGTAAACATCAAACAACACTGCAGTAGGTAACATGGGCGATCTTAAAAAAGATCAAACATGTGATAACTGGAAATCCAGTGTGATCAAGGATTACGGATTTGACGAGAAACACCCAAAATTGTTATGGTTTACTTCACAGTTTGCAATAATTATTCACCAATATTCGTCCATTATCCTAACTTGAAAAGGAATCCTCATATAAGAACAGTTGTAAAATATCAAAGAACGTTGTTAGCCTCTCTAGACGTGTCCGTTTTAGATAAACTATACTTAAAGCTGGAAAACCTGTTAAGGAGATTCATTCATGGATCGAATTATGATGACGTAGGAACAATATTTTTACTATGAAATGGTCCTCACAGAACCGGAGGCTAACGTTACCAAAACTTTGACAAATAAACAATACATTTGACCATATTTGTTGTTTAATGTTAACCCTTATACATGCATTTAAAAACATGTTAACCCTTATACATGCAGGTACCGAAAATGACGTAACTACCTCATTCCAGCTTCATCATATTCATAGCCACATGCTCATACTCAACCTTCAAAGATTCAACTGTCAAAGATGGAAGCTCAAAACAAATACAAATACACTTTTGCACATCTAATAATACAAAAACTTCCTCAAAGAACTCAAGATAATAATTACAAGTGGATCAAGTTAACAACGCCACTTTAAAGATTGAAGTATTGGGGGATATTGTTAGCTCGTGAACATCAAATGAACAACTACCCCAAATAAGGAAGATTGTTAGCTTTCAAGACAAGTATGAGTATGATGGTCGGCAAGTGATGATGAAAGATCTCAAAGGCTAAATAACACAGAAAAGAAAAGAAGAATCAAGATCAAGATCAAGATCACAAGCATGATTGGAAAACAAAGAACACGTCTTCTACCTAACAAAGCTCAAGAATAAGATACAAAGCCACGCGGAATATGAAGATTAGTATAAGTGAATAACCACCCCTTAGGGAGATATTCTTATGAATGCCTATTTTATAAAGTGTAATTTATTCAAGTTTACGAGCTTTGTAATAATGTAATAGACTAGACGGGTAAACGGCCTTGGGCTTTAAGCTAATATGTATACGTTTTGGGCTAAACCCATCAAAAGCCCAAGTTCGGCCATCCTTTCTTTCTTAACCCTACCCGCCACTCGCTTGGCTTCGGGTATAAGTACCCCTCTCCACACAAGGAGAGAGTGTATGTGTACGTGGATGTTTTATGTTTTCTTATTTCCCCATGTATCTCTCTCTATGTATAAATAAGTTTACTTTCTCTCACTACATCTCTCCCTAGTTTATTGTGTCTTTCTTCTTCCTTATTCTTGTGCTTATTTTCTTATGCTTATTAGTACTAGCTTATTCTTGTGTTGTGAAAAGAACTATACCGTTATTATCAAAACGTTAATAAACCGTAAAATATAAATAACGCTTTTAAACATTATTTGTATTAATAATCAGCTTTAGTATGGTTTTTTACATATATATATA
>BQNB010144859.1:5656-16797 GCA_026074375.1 Tanacetum coccineum
TTCCCGTGTCCGTGTTTGTCCGGTTTTGACCGTTTTCTTGTGATTTTTGCATTATCCGTACCTACACAATCACAAAGACAAAACAAGCAATATTCAAGCATTTTAAGCACAATTTTGTCTTTTATGGGTTATTTTTGATATAAAATAGATATGTGTTTTCACACATATCAGTGAGACTGATTTTGGTCAGCCACAAACTAATGTTGAACATCATTTGGTGAATGTTGCCGCTGAAACTTCTGACCATACATGTGAGTACACATTTGTTAGGTTCGACTGTTATGTCCATATTCATACCGTTATGAGGTCTTATTCTTTTGTTCATATTGTAGGCTTGAAAGCTGATGTACAATCTGAATCCATGTTGCCTTCTGTTTGTGACGATGTTATAGCAATGGAATATGTGTGTACAACTCCTGTTCATGCAAGCCATCGTCAATATAGTAATGTGTCTAATGCTAATGATGTCGCGGTGAAAGTTGTTGTTGATGAATGTGTATTTGTAAGTGAAAATAAATCAGCTGTTTCCAATCAATGCACGACTCCTCCTATTATTAATGATATTCCAACTAGAGTCCTTGATGACACACATACGTACTTTTGATAATGTCATTTGCTGTGTTTACATATTTGTTTCATGATTAGTCTAATAATTTTAAATGTATTGTTGTAGACGTTAATATGGCAGAATACTTGAGAGCGTCTTGGTCTACGACTAGCGAAAATTGACGCTCGAACCTGATAGGTAAACGTATTTTCCTTATTTTGTATTGTCACACGTGTTTATAGAAAATATAATTTATGGTTAAGGTGGGATTAAGCGGTTTTCAATTGTTGGCATTGCAAGTATTCATAAACAACTTGATGGATGTGCCGACAATCTGCGTCATGATCGTGGCCAGAGGCACCAAACATAACATAGTAAGTGCCTTTAACATTATGTGCTTAATTATAGTAGTAAAGTGTCGGTTACGTGGTGATTAACTTATTGTTTCACCTTTTTCAAAATTTGCAGCTCCACCGATGGACTATGTGCATATGGGTCAATGTAATCAGGTTTGTCATCATTTGGTGCCATAATTTTGTTAGAATAAAAGTTATCACATTCCTCTACTAGCACGGGGCCTCGGTATCATAAATGTTGTTTAGGTGGCCGGGTGGTGCTACCTGCAGAACCGGAGTATCCGCATTATGTTAAGGAATTATATATAGATGGTCACTTCATAGAGAATATACGTGCATATAACCAGATGTTTAGCATGACGTCTTTCGGTGTCAAGATTGATGACACACTTAATAAATGAAAATGGTCGTATGTTTTTAAAGTATCTGGCCAGTTATACCATTGGATTGGAGGTTGTGTCTAGAAGAGAACACGCCGCCAAGGTTTTTACATCTTTACATATTTGATACGGACAATGAGGTGGCTAACTGAATGAGGCATTTTGGTGGGGAAAATAGAAGTAGTCTAAAAAGGGATAGTGTTGAGGGCCTCATAAAATTTTTGAATAACAACAATGTGTTGGTGCAGCTTTTCCGAATAGCAAGAAACAAGTATATGGAGACAGATATTCCATAATTCAAAATCAAATTGTATAGTGTCATTGGCGATCGACGATATGAACTGCCAACTTCTGAGTTAATTGGGGCTATAGTGTTTGAGAGGCGACATAATCATTTAGCAGTATTCAGGACCACCTCAAAGGGTGAATAAGTTTCACCCCAACTACATGTCTCTATAGTTTTCACTCCTGTTTGTTTATGATGAGGAAGGATATGAGGCAGATATGAAGCTTATTGATGTTGCTGGTGTAACACCCTTAACATATCACAACGGAAGGTTACCAAGGACGTTACTTCATAATTCACTAACACAATATACAAGAGAACGACCTCTATATGAGTCGTTTAAAAAGTAGATTATTTGATACATTTAAAGCAAACCAAGTTTTCAACCAAATACAATAAGAAGTTGTAGTACAAAATGTTAAGTAGTTTGAAAGACATCAAAGTGATCCAAGTTATGCAACGAAAGACTTCATAGATGCGACTCCAGATGCAAGCCGTGTAAATCGAGGACCTGAGAAATACATGCTAAAAATGTCAACATAAAGTTGGTGAGTTCATAGGGTTTAAGTAAAATATTTACGAGAACCAAAAATTTTTAGTGACTACTACTACATTCGTAGTATCATGAAAAGTGTTTAGTGACTACTGCTTCACTCACAGTATCACAAAAAGAGTTTAGTAATTAGTGATGTTCAAATAAGTAGTGTGGACCAAAAGATTTCAAGTGTGTATGACATGTAACACATACAATGTCATATAAAGTGTAATTACGATTACGATAATCTTATGACACCGAAGCTACAACAAGAGTGTATGCAATTCAATGTAAGGTGAATTACCCGTGTAGGTGTCCAACCCGAGATAGCCTAGAGTTCCCAAATGGTATACGTCTGTTTGACATGGTAATGCGTTTTGTTTACCCGGACGGGTATGTCAATCCCAATAGATCTATTTACGACATTCGTGCTTACACAAAGTAATTAACAGTTCATGATAATGGGCATAGTGGGTTATCGGTACTTAGGCTAATCCGTAATCATTTAAAAGCTACTTGCGTCTAAAAGTAAAACAAGCAATGTATCTCACTCAGAGATTTGCAAAACAGTTATAAAGCAGTTAAGTGGGGCTATAAACTCACAAAGTCATGAAAAGTATTCGCAATGTTGTAAGATAAACGAGCATGTAAACGAGTTTGTAACCACGCAAGAAATCAAGTTGTAAACGAGCATGTATTCTCCTCCAAAATAGTTCAAAACAAGTAAAATAGGGGCTTTGAGACTCACCTTAAGCAAAGTAGTGATTCAAAAATTAATCACAAGTATAACACGCAACGAGTCCTAACCGCAACCTAATAAAATAATGATGCGCTTTAGGTTTACAACAATGAGTGCACTAAATGCAAATGGGATTTATAAATATATATATCACAACCTAATATGCTTGTGTCTAAGGTTTTCTAAGTCCAAAATATACTTTATAATAAAAGTTACAAGTGTTTTATAGAAGAAAGTTATTAAAATAGTTGGTTGGAAATAGGGTTTTCTCAACTTCACAGAGGCGTATCTCCCTCGTTTTCTACTGAAATAATGTGTTTCAAAAGCCTAGGTTCAAGGTTTTTGAGTTATCTTTCCAAAAATATAAGTTTCGTAAATTGTTTCAAAGTTTAAAGGGTTCAAAAGTGGTTTAAAAGACACATATGTCTTGCGTCCAAATGTTGTTGAGCTTGTTTCTACCATAGCTCACTCAGTTTTTATCGTCTAGTGTTGTTCCAACTTGATGCATTTAAGTTAAGATGCCCTCTACCAAAGTCTCAACTGGATCAAAAATCCAATCTACTCCTAAAGTGGTCATAAAGTCGTGTAAAGTTCAGAACTCTGTTTTGCGCACTAATCTTGTAAAAATCATTTGAAAATGAAAATGAACCCGAATATTTTTTGGGACCTCCTTACATTTAGGTAACACATTATATTAAGATATTATGAAAAGAGTTTTACTCATGGGTTCCATTAAAATGGTCGTTACAATTCATTTAATCACCATAAAAATTTGCTCAAATATAGAGTTTATAAAATAAGCTTTCTAATAAGTTTCACTCATACACAAACATACTAAGAGGCTATAAATCGTATATAAGATGTAAATAATATATGATAACATAAAAATAATGATACTTACAAAGATTAATGAAGATGGATGCTTAATGATGCAAGATTAACCCAAAATAACTATATAAACCCTAGCTTTAACTTCCAAAACCCTTGTTTTATACCCTTAACTAATAAAATCACCCAACACTTGTTCTTGGTTCTCTTCTTGCTGCCAAAAATAAAGAGAATGAGGAAGTATGTATGTGAATTTTGCTAGTGGTAAATGAAGAGTGTTAGGTGTTAAGTTTATATATGAAGCATTATGAGAAAGTTGAATGGTAAACACCTTGATCACATGTTTATGCATAATCAAATTGGGACAAAATACTTTGGTGTTGAGGAGGCTTGTAAAACCGGCCATAGGGGGAAAGAGGCAAGTAGTAACTAGTTACTTTTGGCATGTGATTTAGGATTACAATAGGTAGTTTTGTGTTTGTAACAAATAAAACCAATTTGTTTTACTCCCACTTATATTGGCCGAATATTTTAGTGTTAGGAGGGGGAAAATATGAAATTTTTGATAGTATAAGGTGTAGCTATGTGTGTATGTAAAAGGTGGTGAAGTGTTTGATAATTTTATGTATGCATGCATGCAACACCATGCAAGTTTATATAGTTTACGTAAAAGTAATGAAATGAAATTCATATGACTTATAAAATGTATCTGAGAGTATAATAATATACTTAACATGAGTAGACTAAGCGTAGTCAAGAGTTGTTGTGCATTCAAAGACGTTTTTCACAGTATGCGGGATCACTTCCCGATTTTAAGTTAAATCAAGTTTTCACGTGTTTAAAGTAAAACGTTCAAGTTTTTAAATAAAAGTTAATCGGAAAAATGTGGGTTGTCACAACTGATACTCAATCAGCCAGAGATAAGCGGTTGACGATGAATATGTATTACGCATATCATATTCATGATCGTTTGAACTGTTATACTTTGCTGCCGATAGGAGGTCGATTGTTTCAGCAATACATGGTTACTGCTTATTGTAGCATAGAGCAAAGCATGATTGATTACATACGTAAAAAACAAAATGACATAAGGAATGAGTATTTGTCAGGATTATACAACGTTGTTATGAGATGTGACCGTGATGGTAGTGATGTGGGTACAAGAACAATACTTCCTCAATCCTTTATTGGCAGTCCAAGAAACATGTATGCTCATTACCTTGATGCACTTGAAATTTTTAGAGTACATGGCAATCTGTCCTTCTTTATTACTTTCACATGTAACATGAAATGGCCAGAGATCAAGGAGTACATGGAGTCGTTTCATGAATTGGATATTGTGGATAGGTCTGATATAGTTGACCGGGTGTTTGAAAGAAAGGTTCAGGAATACATCAAGTTTGTGCGTAATGAAAAACCGTTTGGTGACGTAACCGCATGTAATTTCTTTTATATGTGAAAATTATGTTTGCTTATGTATTCGTCGGCACATTAAACGCAAAACTAATAATATTATTATGTATTTCGCTTTGTAGTTTTATACACAATCGAATTCCAAAAACGAGGTCTTCCACATTGCCATTCACTCATATGGATCTCAGAAGAAACGAAGGTTCAAAGAGACGAAGATGTAGATAGATAGCCGGATCAAATTGAAGATCCCGAAGGACACATAGTGGTTTATGAGTTTATGATGCATGGAACGTGTGGTTTAGCTAACCAAAGTGCTCCGTGTATGCAAGACAGTACTCTTTGTAACAATTTTTTTCCAAAACAGTACTGTAACGAGACTTACATTGACAAGGACGGATATGTTCATTATCGAAGAAAAGACACCGACGTTTATACAGAGAAGCGGAATTTTAAGCTTGATAATAGTTATGTTGTTCCATACAATCGTGCACTTTGTATGAGGTACTATGTGCATATCAATGTTGAATATTGCGGGTGGACGATGTTGATAAAGTATTTATTCAAATACATCTCTAAGGGTTCTGACTGTGTGGTTGTCCATATAACAAGACCAGTTGTCGATCTTGCACCCTCTGTTTACAAAACTGTTTTCCAAAAAAAAAACTAAAAAGCGACATAAACACACTAAAAAATATATAAACCATGGATATATATATATACACACGAAACGAGGTTAAACACATTTTCAAAAAACAACATAAAAAAAGCTCTGACGCAATATGCGGGCACTTAACAACTCGTTCATTTAATTAAAGGCATGAGCATGAAAATGATTGTTCATTTATATTTATAAGTGTTCAATTATACGTTTATTAATGTTTGTTTATAAGTTTACGAACACATATTAAACACAGTATTTTGCATATATTTTTTTTATCTTCAAACATTCATTTATGCTTTTCTGTTTAGGTTTGTTCGTTTGCTCTTTTGATGAACGAGCATATATGATTTCATTTTATTTAGGGCATGTTTGGCACAAATGGGCTGGAACTGGGTTGGGGTTGAAGCTGGAGTGAGGTGAGATTAGGGTTGGAGCTGAGCTTGAAACTTATATTATACGTTGTAAGTTGAAGCTTATATTTTTGTAAAGCTGTTTGGCAAATTAGTTGAAGCTTAAGCTTATTAATATAAAATCAAATAAAAATACATCAAATTAAAATTAAATTAAAATCATATATATATTCAGCTTTTGTTTGATAATTCATTATATTTTAAAGTTATTTACTTAATTTGACTAGTTATAAGTTTCTATAAACTCTTCTTTATAGGCTTGAGTTTATAAAAAAATTTGATTTACAAAAGATTTCATTAACATGTATGACAAACAAAACTTATTCTATATTAAAAACTCAAACTCAAATAAGCCCCGTAAACCCCGTTATCAAACATAATGAAATGAACTAACATGTCCACTTTACTTTGTTCCCGTATATAACACGTATACACAACACGGTTTTCAAAACATAACAGAAAATTACAAAAGCACCCTCCACATCATCACCCCCTTCATCTCACACGTTATTCCACCCTTTTCCCCTCCCCCTATAAAACACCACCTTCCACAACAAAAATAACCTTCACAAAAAATATTAAACCAATCACTCATTTCCCTTCAAATCTCCGTTAACATTCCGTCAAATTCTCATATTCCATTAAATCCTAACAGAATTCCGTTAAAAAAATGTTACGCATGTGTGCAAAGCCGTTAGAAAGATGCATAGGGAGACGTCACGGTGACGTATTACTATGGCACAATGATTTAAAACAACATGCTTCTGGTGATTTTTCTATTGCAGTTGTTCAAGCTAATTCTAATTTAGAAGATCAAAGCCAGGTGTACACGTCACCTTCTGCTACTTATGTTGGTGTTTATGATGGTCATGGTGGCCCTGAAGCTTCTAGATTCGTTAATAGTCACTTGTTTCCTTTTATGCACAGTAAGCAACTGCTACTTTTCTACCTTTTTACTGTGTTATTGCTGAAATGAAATAGTTAGCTGAAATTTGTGTTATTTTATACTGTTTTATTGATGGATTGAAGATCATGTTGGGTGATAATATGTTTCTTCTTTTGTGTTTGTCGTAATTCTTTATTAATTGTTTTTTGCTTGTTAGGTTAGTGTTAGAGGCTAGGTTGTTAGATTTGTTCAATGTTGACTAGTTTGAATTTTGGGTGAGGCAGTTTTTAGATATTTTAATTTAGTTTAGCTGGAATATTCTTCATATGTGTTTTACAGGATGTTGATCTTGTTGTTCATTCGATATAGTCGGAATGTTGATCTGTGTATTTGTGTGATTTATTGTTTCATTGATCAATTGAACTAGTAAGATGATATTATATTGGGGATTTGGGGATGTGCTCTGTTGAGAATTTTACTTGTTATCATGTTCTCGGCGACCAAGCTGTTTATTTATATTCGTATGAATGGTTGAATACTTGGATTTAGTTTGGTTTGATGCTTTTTCTGAAATCTGGATGTTTTCTTTGTGTATACGTTTTTTTTTCCTTCATTTTATATGTGTTGAATTTCAGAATTAGATAGTGTGATTCACAATTTCATTGATTAATTTTGGGATTATGTATTTATGTGTAATTGTTGTGCAGAGTATGCAACAGAGCAAGGAGGTATATCTCCAGATGTTATAAAGAAGGCATTTAGTGCTACCGAGGAGAAATTTTTTCAGTTCGTTAAGCATCAATTGCCAATTAGACCGCAGATTGCATCGGTTGGGTCATGTTGTCTTGTTGGTGCTATTTCTGATGATGAATTACATGTTGCAAACCTTGGGGACTCGCGAGTAGTTCTTGGTCAAAAAATTTCTGTTGGTGGAAAGCCTAGAGTGGTTGCAGAGCGTTTGTCAAGAGATCATAATGTTTCGTACGAGGAGGTGAGGAAGGAGGTTGAAGCACAGCATCCTGGTGATTCACCTGTGGTTGTGTATATCCGTGGAGTTTGGAGAATTAAGGGTATTATTCAGGTACTATGAGTTACTTTTTCTAAGTTAACGGTCGAGGTTTAAATTGATAAACTAAAACTAGGTGGTCCATTTGACATGGTGAATACATGCTAGCTGAACTTGTTTGCTAATAATCATCTCTTCGTTCTAGAATCATGTTAGTTTGTGCAATTATGTTTGATTCTGGATGTTATCAAATAGGGTCCCGGGATTTTGAGTCTTTAGAGTCCTTATAATGATCCAACGTGAGGTCATATTTCCGGTTAGCATAATTATCCAAATCCTTCATTGAGTTCCAGGATTTTACATTCCAAGAGCATATAAGTCATGAGGAATCACCTTAAAATTAGCCAAGAGATATGGCTGTAAGTCCCTTATGATGTTGTTTAATTTCATCAACTTCACCTCGTTTTTTATCCTTTTCGCCCTTTGCTTTTTGGAAATATATTATTCTGTACACCCTAAAAACTGAGTTGTTTGCAAATGCTTTTAAATGTGGCATCTTATTCTCAATTATTTTTGTCACTTCCCTTATTACTTTTTTGAGAAGCATCCTGGTAGCAACTCTTGGTCTAAATCCCCCAAAAGAGATTTATGCCTTTCCTACTTTTCCAGGAATCACATGTTCTCTCGGGCCATCATCTCGTGCAGTTGAAGTTACTGTAACAAGTATTCCGTGCATGAGAGATGCATGAAGATCTTAGTCATCAACATGTCATGACTCAATATTCCAGAGATGATGTGTTTTTCTACCTTATCCTCACCTTTATTACTCATGTTGCTTTTAAGATAGAGACTTGCGGTTCTTCCATGTACATTAGATTTCATTCGGAAACAACTGGAATTGATACCCACTAGCCACTCTTTTCTTCTTACCTTTTTACCATTAATGCTAGTTGATGTTAGTAACTTCCAAATAATTATTCTTTTTCAGGTATCAAGATCTATAGGTGATTTTTATTTGAAGAAACCCGAATTCCACAGGGACCCACGTCTTCTGCAATATGGACACCATGTTCCTTTGAAAAAGCCTGTGTTGACTGCAGAACCTTCCATCATTTCTAGAAAACTTAAGTCTCAAGATTTGTTTTTGATATTTGCTTCTGATGGACTTTGGGAGCATTTAAGTGATGAAGCAGCGGTTGATATTGTATACAAAAATCCAAGAGCGGTTAGTAACCTTTTTAACTCGTTACAAACACACCATCACTGGAATATGATAAACAAGCACTTCACTTTCGTTAACCACTAATAACATATCATTTTAATGCATGTTTCAGGGAATAGCTAAAAGATTGGTGGCAGCAGCAATTCGTGAGGCTACAAAGAAGAGGGAGCTGAGATATAAGGATATCATGAAAATAGAAAGAGGTGTCAGGCGGCATTTCCATGATGACATATCTGTGATAGTAATCTATCTTGATAACGAGAAGGCGTCAAAGCACAGCAAGCTAGGCTTCACTACTGCCCCTATTGATATCTTTTCTCACAATGAAGATAAAATTGTGGAAGATCCGCTTTTGTTGAAGTATTAAGAAAGCTGATATCAAGAGTGACATGTTGATGATTACAGAGCAAAAAGACCATCACTTGCTCAGCACAACAACTAGAACAGTGTACATATTTTACAAGAGTGCTAGGATCGTGATGAAATGATACAAAGTGTCGTGAACGTATCCTGTATCACGATCTTCAAAACCAGCTTTTTTGAAGTACTAACAACATATTCCTTTGTTTTTTGGTTGATGACTTCGGGTTTTTGTATACATGGTTTCTTTTATTTGCATCTTTCTTTGGATACTTAAAGCCTTTTCATAGTTTTCAAATAGTCAAATGAAGATATTAAGGGTAGCAAGTTCTCTCTACATGCTGGTGACTAATCGCTTTCAGAGTTCAATCGGTTGATGCTTGGATAATTATTAAAATGTCTGATAATATGAAATGGCGAGAATTCAAGTCATAAGCCACTGACATTATGTTCTAGTTGTTGCTAGTTCTCTAACAAACATAATATAATAAGGGGGGCATGCTTGGTCGGGGTTATATGGCGTATTCCAAGGTAATCAAAGATGATGCTTGATTAGAGATATCATTACTTCATAATAAGTACTGTAATACTATATTCCTTAATATTTTGAGGATAATGAAAATTTGCTCAAGTTATAAACCTCTAAATGCCAAGTTTTACCCCACCCACTTATTCAACCTTCTTTTATTGGTTTTGTTACGATTGAAACTACTATCACTTTAAATCAAACAATCTTGTTTTTGATATTTTAATTATTCCATGTTCGGTTCCACTGAACTCATGCGAGCCCGCGCGACCTGCGGACACGAATGCAGCTCCGGTGGTTCGCCTACGCGCCTATCTTTGATGAACATTAAAAGTTCAAAACGTATATATAGATAGACCCGGCTGAATTTCAGCAACTATCATTGGCTTGTTGACCAAGATAGGGTTTACCTATATATTGAACCCTTCTCATTCATTTTTTGAAACACAGAAAACGAACTCCAAATAAACCATACACAACAGGTTTTGAGCAGTCTTTCCAGCAGTTTCATCGATCAGAAACACTCGTCTTTTCCCGTGATCTTTCAGGCAAGTTGTCGAGTCTGGCTGTACAACAGCTTTGGACGTTGTACCCTGGGAAACAGATGGGGAATCTGTTTTAAGGGAATCGTGTTAAACACGAGCCTCGTTCCTTTACTGCTTTAATTATCTGTTAATTCTTTCGATTAATTTACTTGTTAATGTTATTCGATTTATACTAATAAAAGTGTGCAGGTTTCCCAACAGTCTTAAAACAGATTCTGTTTACACATAATTAAAACGCTTTTATTATTCGATATAATATTGTTAGCAAGTTTCTTATAAACTGTTTCTGTCGAAACCTACATAGAGTTTCGTTGGAAATCAGGTAACAAAAACAGATTTTAATCTGCAGTTTACAGATCCATAACGTTTTAATTAATTTGTTATAGAAACCAGGATTGAGTTTCTATTAAACCGATATTATTTTCACTGAAACCAAGCTTG
>BQNB010144860.1:0-16797 GCA_026074375.1 Tanacetum coccineum
ATGTGTAACCTGCTGGAGGTAGTGTTGCTTTGTCTTCTTCTTGCATAGCAAACAACTCTGGTTTAACCCCCAACTCAGCCAGATCTAATTGAGCATTCACTTCATCTTTCGTCTTTCCCAAAACATGTAGCAAAGTTCTGACTAGACTCCCAGTAACATTCTTACAATACGCATTGTTTTGTCCGTTTACTTGGCTTGAACTACCCTCTTCTTCTGTTGTGTTTCTTTTTTTGCTTTTGAATCTTCCCACCTCTGCCTCTCATATCTTCTTGATTTTCTGATGCCTTATTGTTTGTTCATTTTCCTTTTCCTCACTTATTTTCAATATGTTGAACCTCGTTGTATATTTGTTCCCCGGTTATTGGAATTGGAGCCGGGAGAAATTCTTGTCATCTATTAAATGCCTTCTTTTGCTTTCTGAACGGATGGTTATATGGTAGATATCGTCTGTGACTAACATAACTTTGCTTGGATAAGGCAGAAAGTCTAACACAATTTGTATCTTTCCCACATACTACACAACCTTTGAATCTACTATACGGGCAACCACATAATATACCAAGTGCAGGGTAATCATTTATTGTCCATAACACAACGACATGTAGATTAAAGTTATCTTTTGTGGAAACATCATATGTATCAACCCCTGTCTCGAATAAGGTATGTAGATCATCAACCAACGGTTCTAAAAAAATATCGATATCATTTCCCGGGTATCCTGATATTAATACAGAAAGCATGATAAACTTTCTTTTTATACACAACCATGGAGGAAGGTTGTATATGACAGTTAAAACTGGCCATAAATTATGATGCCTATTTCCTGTGTTGATGTCAACCCCATTAGCTAATATTTCTAGCCGTAGATTTCTTGGATCCACAGCAATTTTGGGGAATTTTTCATCTATAGTACGCCATGCCTGTGAATCTGCGGGGTGACGTAACACACCATCTGTTATCCTTCGTGTCACGTGTCATCTTAAATCTTCTGAAATACTTTGTATCTTAAATAGTCATTGCAGTCTTGGTATAGCTAGAAAGTACCACATTACCTTTGCTGGAATGTTTTCGTATTATGTGTCTTATTATCCACCTTCCATCTTGATATCCCACAAGTTCGACACATAGTCAAATCCTTGTCATCCTTCCAGTAAAGAAGGCAGTTGTTGATACATACATGTATCTTTTTGTATCCTGATCCCATCAATTTCATAATTTTTTTGGCTTGATAAGTTTTTTCCACCATTTCATTACCAGCAGGTAGCATCTTTTTTAACAATCCTAGTAATTCAGTAAAGAACTTATTAGAACATCCGTACTTACCCTTCAAGTTGAGTACTTTAACTATTGCGGACAACTTTATGAAGTCATGACATCCTTTGTAAAGAGGCTTCTCTGCATTTAATAATAGTTCTTGAAACTTGACAAGGTCATCCTCATCAAAATTATCTTTTGTAGCATTAACCATTTCTACTGTTGTTGGGCCTTCTGTTGGAACATCTGAAGCAAAATCTGTGTCGTTAACAAACTCTGTTGTAGCATTAACAGGTTTTGGGGCACTTATTGATGGCTCATCCTTTTCTCCATGTTTACTCCACTTTGTGTAGCTTAGATCAATCCAATTTTTGAATAAATGGAACTGCACTTCCTCCACTTTATGCTCTATGTGGTTTAAACATTTGGTACACGGACATGGCATTAAAAGATGTCATTTATTAACTCGTAGGTCGATGTTCCCCATCTTCTACAAGTTGTGTACTGCATAATCAATAAACACGGCTACTCCATCAACATAAGAATTGTTGGTCCTATTAGTTCCCATCCAAGACTTGTTCTTATTTATAAATGTGTCCCACTTATCCGAGCAACAATTTTCCAGGAGCAGGAGCTTTGTGGTCGTATTCTATGTAGGTCACCCCATCATTAGTTTAAGGGTCCGTTGAGGCGTTATGGAGGATTCAAGTAGGGGGTTTTTCAACAACTCAAACAATGTGATACAATATACTTGAAATCAATTAAGAAATGGCAAGTATACCTCATTTTGCCAAAAAAACCAATTATAACTTAAATATAAGAACAGAGTTCTGGTAAATTGTCATTTATTAAGAACATTTTTAAGTTGCAATTAATTAGGGTTACGTACATATTTACCAATTAACTAGCTAATTTTACCAAGAAATTGACATAATTTACAAGTGGAAATCTCAAAACAAATGTTTAATTATAGCATACTCAAGACATTTTCAATTATAGAATCATAAACATAATTTTTTTAAAACGATGTGTACAAAATGAACAAAACAATACTTACTAGTGGTGACGGGAGTGGTGGGTCTAAGACGGGAGAGTGACAGCGACGAGAGAGTGACGTGATGAGAGCTGTGGTGGTGACGGTATTTATGGTGAGATGAGAGGGAGTTGTGGCGGTGACAGGGAGGTAATCTCTCGCTGCTTTTTTGTGTGATTAATTTGGAATGGGATTCATGAAATTTTTAGGGGGAACATTTATGGGGAAATTTTTAGGGGGAACATTTGGGGGGAAATTTAACAAAATATTATTGGAACTAGTAGCAAAGGTTGAAAAAATCACGAATCGATAGCCGGGTGGTCGACCTCCCTGTAGCTTATACATCGTTCTAGGTGAGATTAATTAGGAAAATACCTTTAGCATAGATAATAGTCATGAATAAAAGTTTTGTTACTTGTTTACAAAAAAAATTAAAGAAATAGTAGCAAAGGTTGAAAAAATCGTGAATCGATAGCCGGGCGGTCAACCTCCTTAGAAAAATAACTTTAGCAACGATAATAGTCATGAATAAAAGTTATGTTACTTGTTTACAAAAAAATTAAAGAAATAGTACCAAAGATTGAAAAAATCGCGAATCAACTAATTGGGCTGTCGACCTCCTATAATTTGTTATAGTTTATAGGCGGTTTTAATCAGTGAGTAATCGGATTTACCATTTTTGGATATTTTCTATTAGTTGGGCTTATTAGTAATGGAACCCATGTGCTTTGGGTTGTAGTGGCTTATTATGTAATGGAACCCATGCATAACCGGTGATAATGGCTAATTCACATGGGTCATGGGTCATGTGCATTAAGTTATCACTGGTCATATTTATTAATGGGTATTTGACATCATATGGGTCATATGCATTAGGTTGTAGTTGCTTAGAGTGTCATGTTACGACACATCCATGACTGGTGATCAACAATGGGTAATTAACATGGGTCATAGGTCATGTGCATTGGGTTGTAGTGGCTTATAGTGTCATGTTATCGACAAATACACGACTGGTGATCGACAATGGGTAATTAACATGGGTCATGGGTCATGTGCATTGGGTTGTAGTGGATTATATTGTATTGGAACCCATGCATGTAACACCCCCATTTTTACAATATAGCAGCGGAAGCTAATCTGGGGTATTACTTCATGGATACAACAATCATAATCATAGAAAACGACCTAAAAGAGACGTTTATTCAAAAGATATGTTATCATTCATTTCAAATCAGAGTTTTTATAAAGTGCATGTCCCAAAATCTAAAATATCAAGTTTGAATGATAACAGTTCAGCCATCTTCGAGTCCATTTGCCATCCGCGCCGCAACTTGCTTTTTACCTGAGATATTACTGAGCATAAACATGCGCTAAAATGGGTCAAAACAACAGTCGAGTGAATTTCTATAAGTTTTGAAAATGTAATAATTGAATACAAGGTTTTTATACTGGAAATATTGGCATTTACTGGCGATAATTTATCATGGAGGGAGCATTTTAAATTTTCTGGGAGTAACAGTATTATCATGGGAACACAGTTGAATATTATCCATATGGTTGAATGCAAGGTCGCACTATAAAATTGGTTAATAATATTGCAACGAATTTTAAAATTTTCTTGGATAAATCAGCGGTTTACATTTTATTATTGAACCTAAGCTCATTAGACATCAATCATTAAAACTGGGAAATACTGTAGTGATTATTGGTTATAGGGACATATGTTTTTTCCCAGTGGAAAAGATAACTTGCCAAGGTTACTCATTAGGACATATATTATCGTTTGGCTACCCCAGATTGTATTTAAAAGGGAGCCGTCACCCTCAATAGATCTATTCACAATATTCGCGTTCACTCGCAATGCAAGTAATTAATGATTAAGATATGGAATTAAGGCAATGGAAGCTAATTTAGGAAAATAATATATCTGGATAGCATACAGTTGGAAAAACACTTGCATTCTGATTTATAGCAGGTTATTACAGGTTTATAAATTTATTGTTATGTGAGGTTATGAAAACTCATTAAGTCTTTTGAAAAGTATCACATTGTTTTAAGTTATTGAGTATGTAAAAAGAGTTTGTATCAAGCATGTAATCCACCTCGCGGGTTTATTAAAATATTCAAAGATGAAAAGCGAGGCCTATGAAACTCACCTGGTAGGTGATGTAATAAATATTCTGAAATGAAGCTGACATTCTTTTCACAAATCTTACTGGGGAATTTGATATAGTAAATGATAGTAAATAGCCACGTCACACAACTGAGTAGAATATGTCAAGCTAGGAAGATTGTACTTTGAACTTTGGTATAAGAGTTAATGAGTTTGATTGAAGAGTTTAGAATTATTGTTATCCACTGTTTCGGGCAATACATATTAAGAAGTCATTCTGTAACGTTTGAGGAGCTAAGGGCACTTTAAATCGTAAACCCAAAAACTCAGTCAGAACGTAATACCATGTTTGAACTCATTATATGAAGCTCCATAGTATTGGTGATACGATATAATCGGTTTTATAGCGTTTTTAATCAAATATTGGATATGTTAAGCACGAGAAAGCGTTAATTAAGTTATGTCATATAATGTTTTGGCATGATTTTATAACTTTTTTCAAATGTGAAAATTTAGGACCCTAGGGTTTGGAAAATTGCAAGTAGACCCATTAGTGTTTGCATTTTACGACTTTGGTACTTCATACTTGTAAGAATTATACCAAGTAAACCTTGACTTTGAAATGTGACATAATAGACCCCTTTTAGTTATAAATTTGATTAAAATGACATATTTAGCCCTTTAGTTATAAGTTTCAAAAAGTTACGATATTTACCCCTTGCATGGATTATAATTACAAAACATGTCAAATTGCATGCAATCTTATTTTAAAACCGTTTCATTAGACATTATAAGTTATAATAAACTAAAATATAAAGTTTTAACATAACACAAGTTTAATTTAACAATTCGTTAAGCTAGGAAGTAAAACAGGTCAAATTAGGGTTTCAAAACGTAAACACGCGGGTTTTAAGTTTAAATTCCTTCATTAATCAATAAAGTGGATTATATTAACTTAGTAACGAAGCTAGATTGATTATAACTTTATTTAATCATTTATAACATTTAGTTTTAAGAAAAACAGAAATTAGGGTTTCGGGTGTACGGTTTTGGATCAAAATGGAAAATGAGCATGAATTGAGTTATGAAACTTTAACAAGAGTATATTTAGGATCATATGAACATTATAAGGGTGTAGGAGCAGAAGTAGAACATTCAAAACCTGGGTTTGAGCTTCAAGGAGCAAAAATGGGTGGTGGAACGGGTCAAGAATCGGGACTTTCGATTTCGTTCGGGCTAGAGTAAGAATCCCGGGCTTCGTTTCTTGGTTTCTTTTGCTTCCTTTCTATACTTGAGCCTTCTTAAGATCACTTAGGATCTATTAGATCAAAGTATTGCTTCTATAATGGGTATGAGATAAGAGAGTGGGGGATGAAGAAAAATGAAGTGTTATGGCTCCTATTTATATCAAATGAAGCATAGATGACTAAGGAAGCTTTGGTTATGTTCTTGGACGTGTGGAGCAGCTAGGGGGTGACTAGGAGGAGGTATATGTGATGTGGTAAGGTAGAAACTAGATTGAAGGTGTGGATGGCCTAGATGGAAGCCACGGCTACAACAAGAAGAAACAAGAAGATTCATGAGACCATGTGCTCTTAATTTTGACCAAGGATTGGTCTAAGTAGGTGCATAAGCTGCTTGAAGGTTTCTAGAAGAGTTCTTGGGTGGTCATTTGTACATGGTAGCAATTTAGAGGGGTTAAATGGTCATAGAAGCAAAACGGGTCTATTGTTGAGGTTTGATCGGTTCTTCAAAGTTTTTAACAAGGTACATTGTGTTATAAATGATTAAGGAATGATGAAATAGGTTGTTAAGGTCTGGGATTAAAGTAATTAGCAAAGATTAGCAATTCGTTTGGGTTAAAACGGATTAGAATTGAAGAAATGGGAGTACGGGTTCAACTAGGGCTCGTTTAGGGTTTTCTTGACTTTCTTGGCTTATATTTTGCATATTCTTGATTAGGAATGATGGAATACAAATCCTAGGGCTTATATAAAGTATTATAAATGAAGTTTGGTCATTGGTTTAAGTTATAATGGGTTGAAATTGAGAAAACGGGTCAAGTACTTTTAGGCATAATTAGGGTTTTCTGGATTCGTTAAGGTTTTCTAGGCTTTGATTTCTTGCACATTGCCAAGTTAATGATAGATAATGATTTGTAAACTCATTTTATGAGTTTATAATGGCCCTTGGTTGGTTATTTGGGATTAGAATGGTTTAAAATGAGTAAACGGGTTAAATGAACCAATTAGGTACATTTAGGGTTTCTAGGATATGTTTTACGTACAAGTGAAGTAAAATGATGAAGTAATGATGAAATAATGATTGAATAGGATTGATATGATTGTAAAATAAGTTTTTACAACTTATTTGAGTGTTGGTTTGGGTTTACAATGGATAAAAGCCAAGAAACAGGTCATGGTTTAGAAACTAGCTCGGTTTTAGGGTTTAGGGTTTTGAATTAGGGTTTTGAGTGTAAAAAGATGTATGAAAGTTTATGAATAGAATATTTAGGGTTTACACCTTGTAAAATGAGTGTAGTAACTTGCTTAAGTGGTGGTGAAGAAATTAGAATGAAAACGGAGGTAAAACGGCTATTTTAGAGATCATGCTTAATGACTTGTACATTGAGCTTTTAGAGATTTGTACTTTGACTTGAAGAGATTTTATATTTCAAATGAGATATCATATTACTTGTACATATGCTTTAGTAGCTTGTGCATTTACTTTAGGGGTTAACCCTTCCATGAGATTAAGGTTTGGAGGTATATGATAACGGTTTAGAGCCCGTTTTGATATAACGTTGTGAATGGTACATTATAGGAATAATGTACTTTGTAATAAGGATATGATGATATTGACTTGACATATTGTGATGTTTGCTTGACATATATGAAGACAGGATGGCCATAGATAGGTTGCGTAAGCTCGTTTACTTTAGTTATACAAGTTACCTTGCTTAATGAGATATTAACAATGCAAGTAATGTAATAAAGCGAAAAATTTCCCCGTACAATTGTGATAATAGTAAAATAGGTTTTGCATTTGATGAAAATTCTTGAGTTGTTATACCCTCTCTCATAATAGCTTTTCCTTTATCTTTTCTCTTTTTTCACTCCTTCTGATGTACACCAAATTTGCAGCAGCAGTACTAACTTCAGGTATGATAGTACTATGTTCTGCTCCAACAGTACTAACTTCTTTTTCACCTTTTTCTCTACTACCCTGATTTTCTACAAGCTCAGTAGGTTCTTCTTCTTGTAGGAGTATCTTAGTATCAACACTATTCTTCTCCTGAATGTCTGCATCCTCTTGAAACCATGTCATTCCTTCTTCTTGTATCAAAGAGATAGTGGGATCTGTATCAATATCAGAGATCTTCCTCCCCTATTTTGAAGAATCCTCTACAACATCCTCATCCTCTGAAAGAACAATCCTTGCCCTTTTCCTAGATTTTCTTACCTTGACCTTATGCTCTAACTTCTTGACTCTTAGAATAAGTTTAGTAAAGGCAGCACCATATGTCACTTTTGTTTGCTTTAAATCATTTTGCAAATCTTCCACATTTTTGGACAATGTGGTACATTGAACCGTCAAATCATTAAGAGATAAACTACCCTCATCACGTCCAAGTGAGTGAACACTTTGGAGAGGTGATTCATGGGGCATTGGAATAGCCTCCTCTGCAACAGAATTTGTTTGTGGTTGTGAGGTGGATGGGTGTGTTTGAGGTGATAAGGATGGTGAGGATGTAATCCTAGAAGGAGATGACTCATGTGTAGTTTAGTGAGATGGTTCTTCATCCTGATGCTGAACCAACATTGTGTTAAACAATGGAGTAACCACCCTAATATATCCTTTGGAAAGTCTCTTCATGTTGCTAAACAACTTGTGTGTAAAGGTAAGAGTAGGATAAGCTCTAAGTATTAAAGTCAAAGAATTTCAAAGAAGTTTCCGTCACTCTGATACCGAACGTCTTTCTTGAAGTGACGAAGTGTTAAAGTTAAAGAATTTCAAGAAAGATGCAACATTAAAGCTTTTCAAGTCAACAAATCAAGAAAGGTATGAGCATGTCGGTCCAAAGTCACAAGTTTCATAAGATGGCAAAGTTCATTAAGATGGCGAATAGATTATGCTTGGTTGATGATCTCAAGATGCTCAAGATCACATTCTCACATACAAGTCAAGATAAAGGAACAAGCTCAAGCCTAAAGTCTATGATTACTACAACATATTCACAAAAGAAAGTCAAGTTTATGAGCTGAAGACTAAGAGATATAGCATAGTATGCTAGGTTAAATTTTGTAAAATGGAGTGACCTCCCTTAGGGGGAGATTGTTAGAAACAAGAAAAGTATCGGTCACTTCCAAGTTGTAATAGTCTTAGCCCGTAGTTTGTTATATGATTAGTCTAGTAAGCTAGTCTGGCCCAAGGCCCATGGAAAGCCCGTTAAGGCCCATGGCCGGCCATGTATGATGTATATATACCCTCTCCATGCCTTGGAGAGGGTGGTTGGTTGTTTTCATTTTCATACATTTCACACATATATTCAATATTACTTTCTCTCTCTAGAAACCTTCCAACCCACTTCTCTCTCTAGTTCTTGCATAATATCATTAAAGATTACTAGTATTCTTCACCCACGAATGGCGCCACTGATTGTGCAAATATGGGCACGATCAGGCTTCGAAGGGATCGAAGAGTTCTTGTGGTGATTTCGGGATTGCCAAGTCTTAGATAACATGTGTCAACACAAATAGAAACACTACGTTAAGTGAAGCGCATGGGGTGTCCTTGCGAATTACCTACAACATGAGAGTAAGTATGTGCTTTGTAATGTAAAGTAGAGTAAATAAGTATGTATGTGTGTCTTAGCCATACCTGGAGACCTTTCCATCTATTTATAGGTGTAGAAATGAGATGGAACGAGGCTTAGCACAAATGCCTGTGATCATGGGGGTGTCCCACGATTTAATGTATGATTTCAGGAACTGTGTTCCACGTTCTCTATCTTGACGGGAAATATTTTATAGAGAGGGAGATCGTGGGTGATTGACTTGAACAAGTCTGACTTTTGCCCTAGTTTCGTCAGAGGCCTCACCGCGAAGGGTTAGGGTCTTCGCGTGGCAGATTCCCATACTGGTAATCATCCCGAAGATGATTTTGCACCACTCGGAACTATTTGAAGATCCAATAGTACAATTGGGAAGATGATCCTGTTCGAGCTCGAAGGGGAGGCCTTCAAGCTGGGGAGGAGGGTACGTCATCAGTGGCTAAAGCCTTCAAACAGTCTCCTCGCATGGTCGAAAGTAGACGATCACGTGACATGTCCAAGTACTGTCATTTCCACAAAGACCATGGGCATGAATCCAACCAATTTCGGGAGTTAAGACAACATATCGAAGAAGCTGTAAAGTCAGGGAAACTTGCCCACATGGTAAAAGGAATCAAGAAAGGAAAGGAAAAAGCTTCTGACACCCAACTCGGTAAATGGAAGAAAGGAGTCAAGGATATCGTCCTAGTAGAAGCCTCAATCCTTATGGTGAGTAGAGAAAGTTAGGCTTCAAAGAGGAAATCTGCGGAGGGACCTGTTAAAGGAATAGGGGAAATCACCTTCCCCTTGTTGCAGGTTCTGATAACTACTCGGACCCAGTAATAATCAGGGTTAGAATATCTAGAAGACAAGTCAATTTGGTATACATGGATAGTGGCAATTCATGTGAAGTCATCTATGAGCATTGCTAGCTCAAATTAAAGCCTTCCATTAGATTACTCAGGGTGGATTCCAAGATACCACTCGTTGGATTCTCAGGAGACCATTCTTGGCCTCTCGGAGAGGTACCTCTAGAAATCACAATGGGGAAAAGTTCTTACACAAGGACATAAACCCTGAACTTTGTCATCGTCAGGTCTAATTCTCCCTACAACCTTCTCCTCAAAAGAACAACTATGCAAAAGATAGGCATCATAGCATCTACAATTCATGCATCAATAAAATTCCATACTCCTAGTGGAATTGGCACTGTATTTTCAACCTACGAGCCCAACAAAGTAGAAGAAGGACAGAAGAAGGTCAAGGAAATCGTCCTAGAGGTTACGAAGGACGTTCTCATACATGTAGACGCAGAAGAAAGGATTACCGTTAATGACAAGTACCCTGAGCAAACAATTGTCATCGGAAAATTGCTACCAATCAGCTTCAAGAAGAAACTGCAAGACCTCCTGTGATCTAACGCAGATGTCTTTGCATGGACTTATGACGATATGACAGGGATCCTAAGAACCATTATGGTAGGAAAAAAGCCTTTCAACACAGAGCATAAGTTGAATGAGTACTAGCACATTAAACTAGTCAAGCAAAAGAAGTGTGGATTGGCTCTGGAACGAAACGAAGCAACCTGCAAAGAAGTAGACAAGCCCACGAAGGAAGGAATTTAATGAGAAGTCAAAGATCAGACGTGGGTAACCAACCTAATTATGGTAAATAAAAGTGACGGAGGCTTGAGGATGTGTGTGGACTTCACGGACATAAATAAAGCTTGTCCCAAAGACTGCTACCCCTTGCCAAAAATCGACTGGAAAGTGGAATCCCTCTCAGGGTTCCGATTAAAATATTTCTTGGATGCCTACAAGGGCTACTATCAAATACAAATGGCCAAGGTAGACGAAGACAAGACAGCTTTCTTTACCTGAAAGGGAGTATTCTGCTATCGAAAGATGCCTTTTGGCCTGAAGAATGCAGGGGCAACTTACCAAAGATTGGTTGACAAGGTATTGAATGATGAAATCAAGCGAAACCTTGAAGCCTATTTCGATGATATGTTGATCAAGAATGCCTCTAAAGAAGACATGCTCATGAACATCCAAGAGACCTTCGATAGGCTTCGATCCAGTAACATGAAGCTTAATTCGAAGAAATGCTCTTTCTGTGTCGAGGAAGGTCCGTTCTTAGGACACCTCATCACCAAACAAGGAATCAAGGTCAATCCTTCGAAAGTCAAGGTGATTACTGATCTGAAACCACCAAGAACGCTTAAGGAGATACAAAACCTTAATGGAAAATTGGCAGCCCTAAGCCGATTCCTCTCGAAGGGTGTTGACAAGTCACTCCCATTCTTTAAAACACTTAAGAGCTGCACAAACAAGAAAACTATACAGTGGACAGCCGATGCCAAAAAAGCCTTTTGAAAAATGAATGAGTTCATAGAAATATTAACAACACTTACAGCCCCAATCAAAGGCGAAGTGTTAGTAATGTACATCGTGGCTTCGACAAAAAGCATAAGTGATGTTCTACTCGCAGAAAGAGAAGAGAGACAAGTTCTGATCTACTTCATAGGTAGAGTGTTATAGGGGGCAGAATTAAACTACATGAAATTAGAGAAGCTCATATTAGCACCTGTCCATGCTGCAAGGGGACTTCGAAGGTATTTCCAAGCTTACCTCATTAGGGTACTGACCGATAAACCCATCAAGCAAATTCTTGCAAGACTTGAGAAATCAGGAAAGATAGCCAAGTAGGCCATCGAACTAGGGGAACATGACATCGAGTTCAAAGGACGCGACTCTGTCAAAGGGCAGATATTAGTTGATTTTCTGACCGAAACACCTTTCATAGAAGATAAAGATACGAATATCAAGAAACCCGAAGCAGCAAACAAAGTACCAAAGTCGAAAAGCACGTGGAAGCTGTATACCAATGGAGCCTCAAGCTTTGATTGTTCAGGTGCTGGTCTAATGCTAGTTAGCCTTCAAGGATAAGAATACACATATGCTATAAGGTTCGAGTTTGAAACCTTCAACAACGAAGAAGCATACAAAGCATTATAAGTGGGCCTTCGAATAGCAAAGGAAATGGAAATTAAAGACATAAATATCTTCATAGATTCCCAAATAGTGGCCAACCAAATAAAGGGTCTCTTCGAAGCTAGACAGCCCATAATAAAGCAATACATAGAAAAGACAAAAGAAGTCTTGAAAAGCTTTGATACTTATTCAATGGAGCACATTCGAAGAAATCAAAACAAGAAGGTCGACGCATTAAGTAAGTTAGCCTCCATGACTTTTGAACATCTAACGAAGGAGGTATTGGTAGAAGTTTTGGCAAGCATATCGATAAATAGAAGTAGGTTTCAAAGATCACAGTCGAAGCAAACAACAACTGGATGACCCCGATCTATGAATACTTGTTAAGTGGCCTGCTACCGAAGGACCCAAGGAGGCCATAAAATTTCAAATCAAGGCTCCTCAATACAGGTTGATCAAAGGAAACCTATACAAAAAGTCTTTCCTAACACCATTGTTAGCCTTAAAATATGGTGACATATCGGAATTACATTAGTTTTCATTAGGCAAGAACTACAGGGACTATAACTGTTAAGATAGTATAGTGTCCCTTGTCTTGACCTATATATACCCCCTCCATACTTCCATGGAGGGGTGAGGATTCATAATTTTGTAATAAGGTGTGTGTGTTTCTCTCTCTAGAAAACACACATCTTCCCTTCTCTCTCTAAATAATATGGCTTTCTATTTGTTCAATCCTCCCCGACCTCCGGATCATTCTTTGTTAGCTAGTGATTTCTTATTCTAACAATTGGTATCAAGAGCTAACCGGGGGTGTATTGTATTCGAGTGTGTTGTGTTTGTGATTTCATTTTTTTTGAGCTCATTGGTTCGGCGTTGTTCCTTGGCTTATAAGCTTTGCGTAGTGCTTATTTTGTGCGTGGCTAAGAAAAACGCGAGCACGAAGGTTGTGCTATTAGTGACTCAATCGATCGAGGATTTCAGTTTGGACCGAACGAGGGACTTTCCTCTTTGGATCGAACGTGTGGTTTTTCTGTTTTGATCGAACGAGTGATTCATCTTTGTTTGATCGAACGAGTTTCATTTTTGTTTGATCGAACGAGTGACAAACTCAAGGATCGAACGAGCGGTTTTTGTTTGGATCGAACTAGCCACCGATCGAACAAGCACGATCGAACTAGCCATTCGATCGAGAGGTTCGAACGACAGGATCGAACGAGCGGTTCGAACGAGAGGTTCGAACGAGAGGATCGAACGAGCGGTTCGAACGAGCAGTTCGAACGAGCTGATCGAACGAGCGGTTCGAACGAGAGGTTCGAACGAGAGGATCGAACGAGTGGTTCGAACGAGCGGTTCGAACGAGCTGATCGAACGAGTGGAATCGAACGAGCGAAAACCTAAGTGTTGAAAGTCAACCCAAGTCATCCCGAAGCAAAAATTCAAGAAAAATGATGTTTGAGGGTTAAATTTTGTCAAAACCCTAAACTTATTTTAAGAAGAAAAACAAAAAGTTAATAGAGAAGGGCAAAACTGCCAATTTGGCAAAGTTAAAACACAAGGGGCAAACTGCCAGGTCCCATTCTTATACCTTCAGGACGATTGCACTGCAACTCGTTATATACTTTTGAGGACTGAATTTTGCCACGTCCCCAAACCTCCCGTAACACGCAGGGACGTATGGTGCAAAGAGATATATAACTTTGGAGGACCAAAGTTGCTAAACCCACAAACCTTTCCCTGTCACCCCAAAACCTTTTTTTATAACTCCTTTTCCCGCCCAAATTTCCCCCCAAACCCCTCACGGGTTAACCACTCCCTTTTTATCCCGTAACCCCTATTAAACCCTGGATAAGCCCTCTCCTCCCCCTCCACTATACTCACCCCCGCTTTTTAGATTGCCAAGTTGGCAATCCCACAACTCCCCAAGCTTGATTCGACGGTTTAGATGATCCAAAAGAAGCACAAGTGATAATTAAGGGCTGGGATTTATTTTGGATTACACTCACACAACAAACACACTCCAATTCTGTGTCTACAAAGAAGCACAACTTGCAAGAAGACCAAGAAGAAAACCCTAGTCGTATTTTCCTATTTAAAGCATTGTAAAGCCCTTGAGGCTGTGTGTAGTTTTGAAGCAGTTTTTTAGTTTTTGTGTAATTTTTAAGTAGTTTTTAGTGTTTTAAGTTTGAGTTTTCAGTTTAAAGTTTTTCTTGTACTTGTACTTCAATTTTTAATGAAAATTCAGTTGTTTTTATAATTGTGTTCTAAGTTACAATTGCCTTCTTAAAATCTAAAAAGCTCTCAATATAAGCTATTGTTATAACCTGTTCAACATTTTTTATACAAAACTTTAAGAAAAAGTTACTGTATGATTGATCAAGAATGGATGAATAAGCTATTTTGGAAGGCTTATTGGGTTTTGCTTAGTTTAAGCTTGTTTATAAGCTTTGGGTAGGATTTAGAGCTTATTAAGTTTCAATAATCCTGTTTTGAGCAAAGGATTTAAGGTATGATTTCCTGTTAAAATTTTGCTTATTACTGTAGCAATAGCTTATTAGCTTATTTTTGGCTTATTTCTGTTCTTTTGTGCTTATTGATGTTTATTAGTGCTTAAAGTAGGCCTTCTAGTCATTTCATTTCATTTTTATGCAATTTTATTAAAAACTGTCTACATTAGCTATTTCTGTCCCTAGCTTATTTTTCACTTTAAAGTGCTTATTAGTTCTGCTTTTTATCTTTTTATTGTTTAAAATTGCTTAAGTAGTAGTAATCTTTTTAAAATTTCAGTTTAACTTAGCTTTTATAGGTTTAAAAGTCATTTTTCAAATATTAAAGGGGTGTTTGGGTTAAGAGTAAAAACGGGTCAAAAATGATTTTTGTATGGGTTGTGGTCACAAGTTAAGTTTTAGCTTAGGTATTAAGCTCAATTAAGTTTGATTTGCTAAAAGTTTTTAAGCCAAAACCTGTTTTGCAAGTTTTTTATAAGTACTCTCAAAACTGTGACTTTAAAAAAAAGCTACAAGAGCTTATATTCATAAGCTCTTGTAATTTTGAGTTGTGGTTTCAAAAAGTTGTGTTTTAGTGTGTTCAAAACAAGCTGACCAAGTCCTTGAGTCACTTTGACTTGTTAAGTCAAAACAGCCAAAATTTGAGTTTAAGTTTTAAAAGCTAAAAGTCCCATTTTCATTATAAAAATTCAGCAGGTTTAAATGGTTTTTGGAAGCCAAAAATTTGTGCACAAATCCATTTCCTAGTGTACTTTAGCTGTTTTAACTTATCTTTCAATTTTGAGCTTATTTGACAGCTTAAAATAAGCTGTCAAATTAGCCCCTTGTTTTAAGCTTATTCTCCCCTGGTGCTAGGGGGTGGACTTTAAGCCTTTCTATCTAGCTTTTTAGTGTACTTAAGCCCAAGATTTTGGCTTATTTTGAGAGCCCATAAGCCCTTAGATAAGCCCTCTTTGTTTCTGTCCTTAAAGAGCTCTTTTCATAGCTTATTTTTAAGCTCAAAATAGCCCTTTGCCTGTTTCACTTAAGCATAGTGTAGGGACTGCTTATTTTCTTTTTAGCTTATTAGGATGCTTTTTAGTTGTTTAATTCAGTCTTTTTCTTGCTTATTGAGTGTAAAAGTTGCCTAGATAGCTTATTCCCCTTTCCTTGTGCTTATTGAGCTTTTTAAGCCCATATTTACACCAACAGTACTAACCCCCAAGTTAGTACTGTTGTGGGTTTTAAGCCACTTCTTGGCTTATTGAGCTCACCCCATTGCTTATTATTGTTCCTAATTGCTTATTTTGTTTAAGTGTTAAGTTTTGAGTGCTTATTTTCCTTTTTCATTGCTTATTTTAGTGTTGACAGTAGAACCTTTTTGCTCTTAAGCTTAAGTTAAGTTTCTGTCAATATAAGCTCTTTCAGCTTATTTAGTTGTCACCATTTAACTTTTTAGTGCTTATATAGGTTAGTTTAGGCCCCCTTTAGCTTATTTGTCCTAGTTTAGCTTAAATGTCCACAAAGTGTCCAAATGACTTAGTATTTTTTTAGCCTTAAGCTCTTTTAAGCATTCTGTCGTTTTTAAAAGCTTATTTTCAGCTTATTCTTAGCTTTTTAGAAAAAGTCGTAGTTTTGAAAGTTGTTAAGCTCCATAAGCTTAACAACTTTGGTTCACAAAGTTTTTCCAAAAAAAAAAAGAAAAAAGAAAGGAGACAAGGGGTTACCCGGGTCTCAACCCTCGTACACCTCTCTTTTTATACACACACTTACCGCTGCGCCCTTGGGACTTTTACGTAAGTATCCCAAGGGCCAGGGTATTTAAGGGTGTTTTTGGCTTATAAGCCTATAAGCTGTTTATAGCTTATTACGGGCTTATTAATAAGCAAATTTTTTGTTTCTTATTTTTCGTAGGTTCAGCATAGTGTAAAGTATTTTTAGTAAAATTTTCAGAATTTTTTAAGGTCGTTTATTATTTTTTACAATTTAATTTCGTTAAAAGTTTAAAAAATTCATAAAAAATGCAAAAATTATCAAAAAAAATATTTTTCTTTTTTAGAAAATTTTATTTAGTCATAAAGTTTGTAGGAAAAATATAAAAAATT